>JACMIJ010000671.1:0-16710 GCA_014805365.1 Koerneria luziae
GGTTACGTAGCCGCAACCAAATGTCGGTAATTTCACCCTGTAGTATGTAGATGGAAATTGTGGTATTTCTCCTTCCTGCACTGAAGTTGTACAGTCATCCAGTTATTCTATTCTATAATAGTTGCTTCTGCTTATTCTTAGCGTTTTCACTTTCGTAGATTCTTATAATCCTCTTTCTGCTTCCCTATCAGTCTCTTTGGCTATTAATTCGAAGTCATACTACGTGTCCAAGAAATTGTGCTTTGTTTTTCTTTGTGTCTTAAGCATATCGCCTTAGGCTATTGTGGGCCTAAGATGATCTTGACTGCAATAATGTCTCACTTATCTTAACTTATGTGACTTAATTATAAGCTTTGCCTTAACTTGTTACTGTTACACATTATATTGTGAAGGTGTCATTTATGTTATTGTTTTAATATTTATGATCCCTACGAGAGGGAGATTCCTCTTTGCACATTCACATTGATACTAATGCCTCCGGTTGCCTGATGCAAAGGCAAAAATGGGAATAATGTTGGAAAATCAATAAAAATTGGCAAAAGTATTACAACATTCAACAAGAAAGTCAACAATTATACAAGCAAACAGCATCATACATACATTCGAAGAGCAAAGATTGTCGATAAATTGAAATACAAAAAAATGTTTCATAGATGGCCGAAGAAAAAAAGAAAATGCATCTTTTGTTAACAAAAACCAATTGCAAAAAGAAAAAGAAGCCTCAATAACCCTCAATAGTGCTTGAATGTCTAAAACACTCAAACACTGCGGAGTGTTTAAAACACTCAAAATTTGCCGCTTATTTTTTACTGAGTATATTCGTGACATTGTCAGTTATGGTGAGGTCGGATCGTTGACGACTGCGATGAAGCGGTCACGGTGTGCACCCACGTGTCCTTGGTCGTATTGAACATCATCGCTCGCATCTGAAAGAGACAGCAATTGCCTGATCATTATAAGTAACTCACATGTATCATACATACATTCACGTACAAGTTGTAAGTTAAATGAAAGGACATTGACATAGAACTGACAATGAGCGCTCCTCATTGTGGCCGATAACATGTATTACACTCAGATAAAAACCTCAAAGTTCGAGGGTTTTGAACACTCTTTAGTGCTGAAGGGTTTATAACACGTATTTATATCAATAGGATTGCGAAGTGCTTAACACTTAGGAAATGAGTGTTTTAAACGCTTCAGCACTGGGGTTCTTTATGTTTTTCTTGAGTATTTCTGTCGAGGTATCGTTCGAAAGTCAGGTTGCAAGGGACATCAGCCGTGGTAGTAATCCCCTCTACGCCGTGAAATAACAAAGAACAAGAATGAGATCCTTTGTTAGTTCGTTATTCGGCATAGATGGAATTACTATCGCGGCCAGGGTGCACGGACATTTGGTGGTTGAAACAGTGAACATCGGCGGACCCCACAGCTTGCAAAAAGTAGAGAGAGAGCTGCTGACGAATCGGACTAACACATTCATTACCAACGTTGTGGTCACTGTTTCGGCCACCGGTCGCGGCGGGACCCGAGTGCACGACAAAAGAGACGCTGGCGTCACGCTGGCGGAACGGCACGATCATCGTACGCACACTTTTGAAGAAGGCGAGCATGCTCCAGGGCGTCGCGATGATGTTGAGCACGTTGAGGAACTTGTACACGGCGATGAAGGCGACCGCGTCCAGGATGTCGCTGTTGTACACAAAGATGTCCACGAAGTGCCACACCATGAAGATGATCGTGAAGTAGGAGGCTGAAATAGGCTTACTAAAGACAATATTTCTTGCGATTTTAGCTTTGTAACTTTTACAAAGGCACTTGGTTAGCAACAATGAGCCTTATTGTAATCACATATCAAAAAAATAAATAGAATGTTTCTTTGTTTTATTAGGCGAATGCTAACGAGTACTGTATCTCGAACAACATTGTACATTGTATGTACGACTGTATGTACATTGTATCGTATGTTCAACTTACGAAGGCAGATGAAAAATGCAGCCAACGTCATCGTTGTGACTCCCCGAGTGATCATCTGAAACAGTGAATTGTCTTTCGTTTTCTTTCTCTCTATAACATTGAATGCTTTAATTTTTATAATCGTTAATAAAGTTTTTAAAAATATTTAAAAAACAAAGTACCTTCATGCGACTCAATTGATAGACGATGAAGATATACATTACGATGGTCGCGATCTGCATAAGAAATCCCACGCCAAGTACGCCGAACTAAATTGGATTGTCGTTGTAAACAAGACATTCAAAACAAAACATAACAAATTTGTCGTTGAAAACAAAATATAACGATTTGTTTAATCAGAAAAGACTTGCAAAAAGCGAAATTGTACTAGAAAAACCACCTTATTGTTAGGTTTTTTCAGAGATCAGGAATAAGTGCTTGTTGAGTGCGGGTCCTTAGGAATATACTTGAGAATTCTAACAATGTCTACAGTAACCCGTGATGTTATGAAACACTGACAAATAACATTTATCAAAGTATCCAGTCTACAGTAACCCGTTATTGATGTACACTTATTTACACAACGCTATAAACCCATTAGTGCTTATGTCAAATACATATTAGATTATTGAGTAGTAGTCACATGTGTGTATTTAAGGGAACTACGATTTTGTTGTGACAAAAATTTGTCTAACAATAAGAGACCTGCAACCTCTGTGAGGCGGGCAACTATATAAGAAAATTATACTTTTCCCTCTGAGAATGGTTTCTAGCCTTTTTAAGTTCTCCGCCTTTACATTTTGTATTTCAATACCGATAAGTATGTACCGAAACACTGACCGGATAGATAACATTAGCCAGTGGATCCAGAATAATCATCTGGGTGGCATTCGTATTGAAGATACTGTTGTAGACCTCGTAACCGGTGGCAAAAGGATAGATGAAGGGAAGGCAGAGGATGATGCAGATCAACCACATTCCCCCGCATAAAATTGAGGTTCGACGCGTGTTCCAGATCTGAACTGCGTATATTACTATTTAAAAACAAAAGAAACATTTTATAATATAAGTTTTCCATTTATTTTTTTCATGTATAATACTGCAACGCAATATTGTTGGAAAAAAATTTCTTTACTTCAGGATAACCGGGAACCCCATTCACATCTGCATGTCTTCTATAAGTGTGGTTGCTTTATATTCAACCACCTTGAAGATAAATATATTATTTTCTTTTTAAAAATTACCGTACCCTGAGATGAATCAACGGGAACCAGACGGCGGTCAGCCGATTGCATGCGATCAGCATGTGAAAGTACAGCGTGACGAAAGGAATGATGTAGGTTTGGAGCGAGAAGAACTTCCCCAGCCAAAACGCATTGCCCTGAACATCTTTCCTGTTTATGTATATTGCAAAACAAATTTTACTGGCGGTATTTAGCTAATTGTATGCTTAACTTTCGGTGTTCCTCTTCCTGTTGGGCAAAAATTTAAAGGTTATTCAACAAGAACTTATTTGTGTGCCACCTTTGTGACATTTCATTCAAATCTTATTGTTAGTTTAAAGAAAAAAGTGATTGAAACAGGAAGCAACCGAAAAAAAGTGCATTCGTAACATGTTTTTGCCCGTACCAATTTGTACCTCACTAAATGTCAGATCAAAGTGAATCTAAAACCGAAACACCCCCTTTAACAACACGAAAAAACACTGGTCTTGTGAGTGAAGAAATGTAGTACTGGCGGCTTTTTCAGCACGTAAATGACTTCAAGCTCGGTTCTTCAACATCTTCCTCATTGCATCGAGATAGACCAGTTCATTAATCTCTGGTCAAGCAAGATGCATACGTTTTGCAAATTATGCAGCTGCTACAATTTTTGATGTAATAGTGTCAGTAAAAAGGTTAACAACGAAGAAATCTTACAATTAGCTGCTCGTAGTTATTACAACTGAAATAAACGTAATGCAACATGCGTGTTACATATCGTTTGTCATGTTTTATACAGATTTCTTATTTCGGCATAGTTATACCGATAAAATACACTTTACATTACTAACAATAAGAAGCATACACTTTAAAAAAAGAAAGATAAACTAGCTTTAAAAAAGAAGTTGCTTACCCGGTAGAATGGGCCGCCGAAGCCAAGTGATGCCGGTTCCTGGATGAGAAAGTACAAAGCCGAGTAGATCACGTTACTTGAAGCTGAAAATGCAAAAAAAATCAGCGGGCACTGTGTCTTAAAGGAGGTCGGGAACCTTGGATGTAAAAACCACCATTCCCCTCACATATTATACACGCAGTCTGTTAACACAAAACAACGGTTTCAGGCCTCCTTTAAAGAAGTAAATATGGTTACTTCATTGGAATATTTAGATAAAGTGTTTTTTCGAAAGAATAAAGATGATATAGGCATTTCCGAATCAGCGCAAAAGCAATGGAGTCGAAAAACAAAAAAAACAATCGAGTTGCAACACGTTGGGACTTCATTAAACGTCCCGCTCAAAATTTATCAAATATCTTTAGAGTGGGGCACAAAAGTGACTGGTGCTCTTCGTTTGCTCATAGTCGCACGTTGTCATTACTAGGCTTTTGCATTTGCTTATGGTTAGTACATACATATACAGTTTCTTAGCTAAAAAGCAAATTGAAGAAACAGTATGAACAAGTGCTACTGTGACAAGTTTGACAGTACTCGGACTATACGGTAGACCAAGTGGAAAAATACTTATGGAATATTGCTTTGGACTATCTTTTCCGATTGCGAATTGTTATCTTTTGGGGTATAGGAATGTAGTGCCGTGAAACTATTATGTTTCAACTCCTTATTGTCAATGTGAAAGTTACTGTTCATTGTTGAACAACTGGTATTTAGTTTGGGAGAAACAATTGGCAAGTTCTCTCAGCATGTTGCTTCCACCTATACGATAGCAAAGGCTTCACTCGCTCGTACAGTAAGGTATGCAAATTTTTAGACCGGCGGAAGTTGCATTGTTTCAACTTGATGTGGTTTAGACGGAACTTACTGATATGGATAAGCTTGATCCGAAACGGTCCTTCGATACCCGACACTTTCTTCTTGGTCATCAGAACATACAATGTTCGACAATGAAACGGAACCGTTATGACCATCAAAATGTCCGCAATGATTGTGCAAAAGAACGACAGATCATATATGTTCGGCCGATCGACGTAGAAATACGGAACTCCATCGATTTCGAAGTAGACCGTGTCCACTACGGCATCGGCGGACATTGGGTGGCTTAAGGCAGGGAGTATTTTATTAATCGACAGAAACACGTTGAGTGATTTCAACTAACGCGAAAATCATCTCATCGCCTATTCTGCCACCGTAGTAATAGCACCATTTGTGAAGTGAAAGGAGAACAATTCAGGTACTATAGAGCAGTGGGGGTTTGTTCTATTCATTGCAAGTTCCCCATTTTTTGTGTACTAACAATAAGACATACATGTCATGGAAATTTTATCAAGGAGCAGATGTCCTATCAGGGTAAGTTGAAAGGAATATTGTTTTCCTTTCACATGAGAAATGGTGCTATTACTACGGCGGCTGCACCGCCAATGTACTGATGACCTTGCGAAAAATATGTAATATGAAAATGCGCGATATTACAAAAGTTATGGCTGCCCAGTATGTGTCGGATACCTTAAATATTACGACGATGTCGTTAATACTCAGCTGACGGTACAAGTTAAAGGAAAATATGCTATCTCTGTCTAACAATAAGCATTGTTATACAAAGACATACTGATTTGCAATGATAATGTTATTGAGAAACAATAAGCGCTGTTTTGATCATTTTATGCTTACGCAAAAGGCAATTATCGTGATGTTATGAATTTCTAACAATAAGGTAGTAGTAGCAGTCAAAAGGCAATGCACATTATAACAATGGGTTACTGTACATATAATTTTGAGGCTATAGCCTCAGACAAATCAGTTTTTTCATTACCATAGAGTAATATTCATTGTTAGATAAATTGGAGCTTGACTTTCAAAGATGAGAGATTTCTATCACCACGAGTTATTCCGAGATGCGTCATAACAACAAAATTAATGAGACATACGAAAGCCGCCAATTGTGAGTTGCTAGCTACCGTAGTACGCGGGATGCAATGCATATTACTTCCATCTAGAAAGACGAGCTATTATTTGCAACTATTGCAGAATGGATAGATTTTGCAGATATAGCTAATGCAGATACAAATATAACACATAGGCAGATAGACAAAATATTGCAAATGCCAAAAAAATGAGATATAATGCATTAGTGACAGAAATCTTCTTCTACATGTGTATGGTATTCAGCTTCCTTAGCACTAACAATGTGCAATGAAATACACTACGCTCTATCTTATTGTTATAAAAATGAACGGCTTAAAGGGCGGCAAATTTAAACCGACCATTGAAACATACAAGGAACATGTAGAAAACGTCTTCCAGGAATACACTAATCACGTGGTGAACGTTGGAAACATCACAAACAATAGAATTCGAGTGGGATGGCAAAAAACGACCAAGGAAGCGTGTGGTATCTAAGAAGGAGGGTATAACGAGCATCATTAGAACCAGACTTTTGTTTGCTGGACAGCGCTAATATTACTTACAATCAACGTAAGCAAAATATAATACAATACAAAGAACATGTGTAGCACCTTGCTGATAATGGTTTTTTAGCGTTCGTATCTAAAATTTAATGAGATATGTTCTTGAGAGTGGAGGGTTTCTCTAATTGCATGAGCTTCTTGTCTGGCAATCATGAGATAAAGTGTGGGTATTTTCGCCACACTCACAGCCATACATAGACCTGCATGTTTCGAAAACGGGGTGGCCCTCTAGTGTAGGACGCCAGAAATAGGGTGCCTATTGAATACTTAGGCGCACAAATGGTGCTTCCAATGTTAAGATATCTCAAAACGGGGTGCCACTTCGTTATCACTAACGTTATTGCCTATGAATGTTCACAACATTTTGCTTCCGCGGGTCTACAGTAATCCATTTTGCACACGACGTAGATAACAAATGAATACGTTGTTATGACAAACGATTATGCAAATTTGAACGTTCTACTGTTCCAACGCACAGCACTTTGTTTGAGCCAGTTACCGTAACCCATCCGCACACTATTATTAACGCTCTTCTCACCACAACAAAGGAAGCAGTAAGTCTTTGGCCGGCGGAAGTTCCATTGGTTCTGATTGTATCAATGTAAACAACTCCCACAAAATATGAACTTTACAGACCATGGTTAACTTTTGGCGTCAATGACACCGCAACAGCGCTAACAACAGGCATAGCGTCTTAACAAACGGGGTTTGTCACGTTCAAGGAATTGAACGCAGACGCCGCCGATTGTCCAAAGAATGAAAGTCGAAATCAGTGGCTGACATTTCGCGGACGTCTTCCGAGTATCGAAAATGTGTGTGTGTATGAAATGTATTCGTCCCCCGACCCCTCGATTTGTAGCGAAGAAATTTGTTCGACAAGGGTTTAGCGGATCGATGCCGGCCGGGTGAACTGGCCAAAATATCCGAGGGAAGTACAAGTTTGGTTGGGACGAGTTTTTTTTTACCTTTGTGTAGTTCCTTCAAGTAACGCTAGAGTGCATTACATAATATGTTGGCTTCCGCCGGCCTACAGTACCTCATTTGCATACGAAACAACAGCTTACATCACAAAGCCAAACGGATGTGCAAATTTGAGATCGGTGAAAGTTCAACTGTGCTGCAAATGTTTGTATGTACAGACTTGCAATTTCTTCACTAATATGCTGATATACAGTATGTCATATCGTATAAGATCAGGTCAGATCAGGCTAGATCAGTTTAGACCAGACCAGATCAGATCAGAACCGATCAGCTCAGCTCAGATCACATCATATGCTGCTTACAATTAGCATCAATTCCTGTTGAATGAATTTTATTCATAACGTCAGACGTGGAAGACAATTTTCACATGTAAGTACGGAACAGAATAGAACAATTGCTAGCGATTATTACATCACTAGCGGAAAGGAAACAATTGACAACATACATTATTATTATAGAAAGAAATAACGGGTTTTCTTATTAGTGATTGAAATTGGCGGGTTTTTGAGTAGGAACTGCGGGTGGATCCCGTTTGCACCATTATGCATTTGCGCCAATCGACCGAACACTTCATTTTGATCTCTACAAAGCTGAAGCTTCTGGTGCACTCTGATGACAATAGCCTCTCTAAGGTACGATACAAAAGATCATGAAAACAAGTTGTGAGAGAAATTAAAGGAGGCCAGAAGCCGTCATTTCATTGTATTTATAGCGAATGTCCACATTTGTGTTCAGAAAATACACAGAAGCAAATTCCTCGGTAAACTGACGGCTTCCGGGGCCCCCTTTAACAACAGTTGTGGCCAATTGGAATGGCGCGTATGGGATTCACCCAGGAACGATATATCGTCGTATGATCAATGCGATGCCGTGGAGATTCTTGCCGAGGACACGGTAATGATCAGGCCTCCCTTGCCATCGTTGCGACCGAACACAATTAATCTCATCTGAAACTTGTTAGTTGTGGGTATGTCAGACATTTGCACGTTACTGATTTATTCTAGACAATGACATCATGCACAATTGGAAAGGTTACGAGAACTCATTAGATGGTTCGAGAGAAGGACGTCATTGTTACAGTTCGCTCGGTAGTAAGCCCTTCTGCTTCCAGGGAATGTTCCAACGACCCTCTACAGTGACTTAGTGGAAAGGTCACTGAATAGCCCAATAGAAACTTATTGTTAGTTCACTACCGAGGCAGATAATTCCATAAACATGACGAAAAGAATGCGTAAGCTCTTCCACCTTACAAAGGTTACAAAAATATTGCACAATCAGAACCGGCACATTCCACTTTACTCTCACTACCACACGTCGGTTTACCCGAGCATGCTCACGACGGTATTTCGGCGGTCGAAGAGCCGGCGGCGCATTTCTGTCGCGGAACCGGCCCGAAACCGCCCGAAACTCGGAAGTGTGGAATTACGCACACTTTTGAAGAAGGCCATCATGCTCCACGGGGTGGCGATGTTGTTGAGGACATTGAGCAACTTGAAGACGGCTATGAAAGCAACCGCATTCAGAATGTCACTGTTGAACATGAAGACGTAGATGAAGTGCAGCACCATGAACACGATGATGAAGTACGAAGCTGAAACACAATTCAGTTGTGGACGCTGTGGTGTAGTGGCAGGAGGCGCCCCACCCTACACATGAAACCCAGCAACGTTCCAACCCAAGTTATTGTGAAGCTTATTGTTAAGAGAATCTTGCGAGCATTTCTCGTAATGTTTATGAACCTTATATAGATAATGAAACATCACAGTTATGCTTTAATCGTAGCATTTTTTGATTCGAGAACAACGTTATTTATCATATTACCCCGGGAGCCCCGTTTTGAGATACCGTAACATTGAAATCATCTAGTTTTGCAACTTTAAGTTTCAATTGGCAACCCGTTTTTGGCGTTTACACTAGAGGGTCACAATTTTCAAAATATAAATACGTGACACATCGATGTATGACCAAGTTATTACTGTTTGCATATTAATTTAATTTTATGACAACATTGTTATTTCCCGTTTCCTACTATTACAATCAAATATTCTTATAATAAGAAACAAAGACAAACATACGCAGGCAAATGAAGAAGGAAGCCAGTGTCATCGATGCTATACTTCGCGTCACCAGCTAAACAATCCTCATTACCGCGTTCAGACTAGAGACAAACATGCTAACAATAAGCTAATGTCTGGTCTAGGAACTACAGTCTAGTCTCGAACACATGCCTTAACGAAGGCGGGTGAGAAAGCGTGTTGGCTGTGTGCGGTTATCCGGTACGGAACTGATCGAACCTTCATATGGCTGAGTTGGTAGACGATGAAGACGTAGAGGAAGATCGTGACGATCTGCATGATGAAACCAACACCGACTACGCCGAACTGAAAAATACCATTGCTCATCTTGTTTTTGCTCAAGTGGACGTGCAATGATATTGCTTTTCATCTTCGGTACCCTCGGGACCGCCCCACAGGCTATGAGACTTTACCTTATTTTGCATTACTTTCTTTTGTATTCTTTATGCAAAGCAAGGCAAGCGAGAACTTTCAAGACGCTTATTTGCATTATTAGTGCAGTGGGAAAGAGATCCAAACCAACGCGCTGAAGTCTTATTGTTAGGAACATTGGTTGGGCCTTATTACTGCATTGCCGTAGTATGGAGATCTTCCCTAAACTAGAATATCAACGTTGACTAAACGAATGTCTACATGTAACTACGTTTTAGTTTCGATTCTAGTAGTATCTAGGCATTTTTAGTTTATCTTATTGTTAGTTTCCAGTAGTTCTGGTTTTCATAGATGATCGTCAAGCTATTTACGTTTGTTGTACATTTTTAACTTACTGGATAAATAGTATTCGCCAACGGGTCAAGTATGATCATTTGTGTGGCGTTCGTGTTGAAGATACTGTTGTAGACCTCATAACCGGTTTGGAATGGATAGATAAAGGGCAGACAGAGCAGTACGCAGACCACCCACACACCCGCACAGAACAACGAGGTGCGCTGGGTACTCCAGATCTGCAATTACTGTGTTTAGCAGAACGATACGAGAGTGTACTGTGTTTAGCAAGGCACCGTTTATTTGTAGATTTGACTTTTTGAAAGCAATTCATACGGTTGTTAGAATTTCTTATCCAAGACCTTATTCAACTTACAATTAGAATTTGCATACAAGTGTCAAATGATAGTTTTTGGGTACTAATTGTAAGCTTGGAAGTAAATTGAAGGACTTATTATACAACCTACAACAAGCACATAACATTACAAAGGCAAAAACGCGGCAGTTCAAGGGTATCCTTAATGGATACATGCGTGTACATTTTGGCGCAAGCAGGTCAACGACTATAAAGCATAATTGACAACATTAACAGAAATAAGGTATGTCCTCAACATGTTTTGTATATTACTTTTGTAAGTTGTTAAAAAGTAAGCACACAATTGCGTAGCCATAATGAGATACTTATTGTTAGTCTTCGTGAACATTGCTTCTAGTTGAACAAATTAAGTGTTAGACAATTTAGGTACTGAAAAGAGATTTTTTACAGGTTTTATTGAAAGCATAATGCTGATAATGAAATAGAGGTGGCCAAAAGTATCTTACAATTAGGAATGGCAATCAGCGTTTAAAAACGTGTATGCCTCAAGGAAGGCCAAAATACAAGAACTTTCACGATCATATAACACGATTACAAACTCTAAGCATGTTTGTCGTTAATACGACAAAGGAAACTCAAAACTAAAATCTGAGTTCGTGGTGAGCAGATTTGATCAGTACATCAAACACGCAGTTTTTTGTGTTCACACGTGAAATTTCACCAATGCGTTTGGTGTGCACTGTGTAGTTCACTAATTGTGTTACCGTAACCCGAGAACGATAGTGGCACCATTACCGTACCCTGAGATGTTTGATGGGAAACCACACTGCGGTCAGTCGATTGCACGCGATCAGCATGTGCAGATACAAAATGACGAATGGAATGATATACGCCTGGAGCGAGAAGAACTTCCCCAGCCAGAAAGCGTTTTGCTGAAACGGAATGTAACAGTTAATTTAGTTACAAAGAGAAAAATATTACGTTTGTTGATTTTTTATAAAAAAAAAACATACTTGTTTGCTCTTACAATTAGCTTAATTTATATCTCTCTACCGCGTGATATAATACTGCCGAGCTTCGTAAGTGTCTATGTGTTTTACTTGAAACGTAGAAGATCTTGCCCGGTCAATTCTGTTAAAGGATCTGCGAAAAAGGATTTGTGCCATTATTTATTTTACTTCTTCGTATAACCAGCAACTTCCATGAGCGAGGCAATTATACATACAAACAAGGAAATGATGGCTTTTACCTTCGAGGATTCACGGTTTCTGACCCCCTTTAAGTGTGTTGTATGAATTATTGTAATGGTAGCCATAAACATCTACTCGTGTTCATACTACACATTGTTAGCTCGTTATTTTCAATATGTCATGGGACTCGCCATGTGGTAGATGATGAATTGTGTGGACGACATAATAACACAAATACCCCCTCATAAGGTTGAGTTCTTATGTGATCTTTCAAGGACCCTTAAGCTTGAATACCTCATCCAGACACTATTCTTGTTAGCGTCTTTTCACGTTAACAAGAACGTTCGTACTCAACAACTACCTTTGAAGCCACTTGTAGTATGTTATTAATTTTTTAAAAATCGATACCCTATAAAAATCGAAGAAGAATCCGAGGGATGCGGGTTCCTGGACGAGGATATAGATCACGCAATAGATTACGTTGCTGGCAGCTAAATGATAATTGATAGGTGATAACACACTGATTAATCAGCCTGTTATCAGTGTGTTATAGACATACCAAAAGCAGCCAAAAGCGTTCATTATGAAAAGTTGTGCCTCTTTTTGAGACACTATCGTTATGAGTCGTAACTTATTGTTAGTGATAACTAATTGTTGACGATGTGTGGCTTACTTCCTTCTCAGCTTCACGTATTTCGACACAAATACTAATTCTTACAATTATTTAATGATCAGTAAAGTCATATCATTTGTTTTATCGATAAACAACTTTGTTACGGTATGCAAGTGAGGTACGGTAGATCGACAAAAGCAACAGCATTGTCTGCTTTAAATCCGTTGAAACAAAGATGTGTCTACATGAACAAACATCACTGGCACCAAATACCACCATTTAGCCTAAACGCTTTAGGTTCTTATTGTTAGTAAGTTCATATTCTTGAAATCTCTGATAGTTGTCGATTGTAAAGTGCTCTTAAATAATCCTAAAGGATTAATAGTCTGTGTGTGGTCTATACATGACCTTAATAGCCTAATCTTAGATGTTACTTCTTGCAACTTTCTTGTCCCGGCCTCCTCAGGACCCGCGAATAAACCTTGAATCGAGGAACTTTGCTTTTATAGTCATTTACTACTTCAAATTTTCTAGTTACTTATTTAGTACTTTGCTTTCATAGTTACTAGTAAGTTACTTTACAACTTACTTATATTAATAAGCTTTATCCGAAACGGTCCTTCTATACCAGCCACTTTCTTCCTCGTCAACAGTACATATAGTGTCCGACAGTGGAACGGAAAAGTGACGAGCATGAGAATATCCGCGATGATCGTGCAGAAGAAGGCCAGATCAAAGATTGTCGGTCGATCCACATAGAAATACGGTACTCCGTCGACCTCGAAGTATACGGTATCTACCACCGCCTCGGCGGACATCCGGCAGTGTTATCTGAAAGCTTTGAGAGGGTTTTGTCAAAGCTGAATACGAACCAACAATGTATAAGAGAGCACTTCGTTATCGCCGGTCAAATGTACGTATTTTGTATACGAAATACGAACAAAGCTATTTGAAGAATGAACAAAAAAGAATATGCACAGATTAGACCGCTGGTCTATGAACAGTTGTAAGACGTTAGAGTGCTAAGTATTGGAAAGAGTGACAAACCTCTCGAAAACTTGTTGTAATAATAGAACAAAGGCATATATTTTATTGTAATACTACTAGTAAGGAAGCGGATGTTCACGAATTGTATTTGGATTACGTAAAAGTTGTTGTTAGAATATTTTCATATGTGGTGTACAAGGAACTTCCAAGATTTTTGAGCATATTTGGAGTCACACTCTTCTAAGACAATGGGATTTCCGCCGATCTCAAACTTGCATATTCTAGTGTCAATGCAAGTGAAACCTTTATTGCTATATACAAATTAGATACTGTAGACCGGCGGAAGCAACATATGGAAGGTAATACAAGTTTAAAAAAACTCGTAGGAGACATCAATCAAACCCAGCAATGTTTTTGCCGAGGACAAATATCAAACTCAAACAACAATACGCTTACGCCCCAGAGGGGGAAGTGATTAACGACGTTAATTAAAAACACAACTACTGCGGCTTTTCAGTACACATGTTGCGAAGCACGGGCAACGACCAAACATAACATAAAAACATGCTAAATGAAAAAATGCAATATGTTGCTACCACCGTCTTTCTACTGTACCTAACTGCTCTCTGGTCTAGTGCACCTAACTTTTTTCATGCGGCAACAATGTCTTCAGAAGATGGTACAAAGAGCAATGCAAATTTCAAATCGTCGTAAATCGCACTGCCTCAATTGGACGTAAAAGTTTGAAAACGTATATTTGTACTTATCCATATGAGCAAGAGATCCACTTGGCTATCACTAATTGTAAGATAAAATTTTCTTGCGTATCGTCTCAAAAGTATCACTGTTGCCAGTACCACTACCTATGCAGTAACCAGGATTAAAAGACAAGGAATTTGAGCTAATCACTTCCAGCTCAAATGTTGAGCTACCGTAATCACCAAAAACGGATGCTATGTCACGAATGTGCTGTGCTTTATGTCAACAGCAACATCAACAGCATAGAAAAAGTGAATTTGTACTTTCGCTGCAGGACCATTTTTGTAGTTGTGATTATTATTACATGCGTCGGTGCCAAACGAATACACTAAAAGTCTCATGTCGAAAAAGTCATACATCTCTTACAATTAGCAAATGTATCTCCACAAAGGACAGTGTAAAGCTGTCCTTTTGTGGAGTATGTAGCCTGCTGATTCAAAATTTGCATATTCCTTTGTTCACTCTTTAACTTACTTTGTGTGGGTATGCATGAAACGCGACCTGGTCGTACGCTTACAAGGGAATGGTTTTTCCCGAAGATGAAATTAAGCAAATTAGACCTATAGGTTTTGTTAAGCACATTCTAAATAGTTGGTTTCACTGTTCAAATTCTGCTGACGATTCCCTATATTCCAGAAAATGGCAAACAAAATTGCCATAGAAAATACCACATGTATGAAGTGCGCGTTTATGTTCCATCCAGCACAGCCCCAAGGACAAGCTTGCGTGGCCGAAAGGTACGGAGCGCTGTTAGTGGAAGGAGGGTAAGGTGTTCAATGACCAATGTCGATGCACTTTTTGAAACTTTTTTTTGAGGATTGGTTTACCTTATCGTACTCTTTTTGTTTTCCTTGTATGGTTTGGAGTGTTAAATTTCAACAATTTGGTGATCGTATCTGGCCATATACTGCCGGCTGCGTTGTCGTTAAGGCTGGGTTTCCCCATGAACTGACATCGTTATCCCATGCATACAACAAGATTATCTTCTGTGCCATTTCGACGTAAAACAGTATTCGAAGGATTGACAGTCTCTAGACCGCGCTCAACAAATTCATGTTCCTGTGGCGAAAATTGATTTGTTTTTGCCCAAACGCGAGAACCTGCTCTGTGCCAACTCTATAATAACACAGTGATCATTCACCGTTTTTAATATTTTACATGCTGTTAAAAATACAAAAAAGAAATTGACTTCAAAGTAACCGAACCTGGGATGTTTCTTATATAAAACCTAATACGTTGCCAATAGGCTACACTCGATACGTGTGCTCGGGCTGACAATGCGCTACACATAGAAATTAGCATCTGAACACACTCTTAGTATGTTATAAGTCCTAGAAATTGGTGCCTCATTTCCTGGAATATGAGGAATCGTCAGCAGAATTTGAAAACGGTTATAGCATATTCAGATAGCCCTCTTTACAGTCCACAATGTCTCCCCTCCTAATTTCACCTCTCATTTGTACCATTCCCTTGTTAGACAAGGAAGTTTTCGCTCTATCGACTAGTACACAAAGATCGCAACACGAAATAGAGCACAAAATATTATCATAATGTAATAGAATCATAGATACACAATTACCAGTATTAATTTTATTATATTACACAAGTATTTAAACTAATTATAAAAAAAACAAGTATCATAAATAAAATAGTTGAAAAGAGATTGGGTGGCCATGGAAAAGAACCCGCTAATGCCGTTCCGGACACATGTGTTTTTCTGATATCGCTAATAACGTCTCATGGGTAATGTCTTTCGAACGGCGTGTCTCTGTTTATTAAGGAAAACCGCCTAGCCTCGGTAGAAAGCTCCTCTGTTTCCAGCGAGCTTTCAGTGAGTTTTTCAGTAACCCTTTCAGTAATTCAGTGTAAAAGGCCACTGAAAATCTCTTTGGAAACCGAGGAGCATATTCCTGCGACAGGAGTTGAGGTACTGCTAGTTTACTCTTTTATTCCATGACTATCAGGAGAGCTTTGAATTCGTATTCAATCGCAATTCCATGTGTTGTAGACAACTGCTGCATTTGTGTTTCTTTTTGAACATAGAAGACGGATCCTCCCAAAATTAATGTTTGGACAAACGCCTTATCTTCAGATACAACTTGATTCTCGCCTGCATTGTAAGAATTAAGCTGCAGTGGACGGATTTAGGCTAACTAGGTTTTTGCTAGCTTTGAAGCCAGTACGAAATCTCCCGGTCGCTGAAGTTTGCGGATCAGTGTTTAATCATTGGGGTTGCTATGCCGCTGCTATCAAGTAGTTTTCGCAAATCATTTTAATCAGATTTGTTAACAATAAAATGAGGTTGAAAACTTTCTTAAAGTTGCCAATCTGAAGTTCATCTCATTCCTAACATTAAGATATATTTTCTAACAATAAGAATGGTCACTGTGCCAAATAAGGTAACAAAGTAGTTCGCCAAATTTATATTGTTATTATTATTATTATTATTATTATTATTATTATTATTATTATTATTATTATTATTATTATTATTATTATTATTATT
>JACMIJ010000672.1:0-16701 GCA_014805365.1 Koerneria luziae
ATCCATCGTAGCTTTAAGACGAGCGGTTATGAGAGGATACGATAAGACCACCAAGGGATTGCCCATGGAGTCACGTGAATCGGCCGCCTCGTGATTCGGCATCTTCAGCAACACCTTTGAAGATGGCAACTGACACCGAATAAATCATTCATCATTCATTCATTCATCCTATAATTTAAAAATTGTAAGAAACAAACAAAAATAGTAGCTCAAAAATAGCCCACCATAATTGACATAGTCCACATCGGATCCATCGGTCCAATAGTTCCGTTGGATGCCGGTATCACAAATCAGCCCGATCCAGAAGTAGTCTCGCGGTCGTGTCATCTCACCGTTCGTCGGCATCAACTTTCCGATGGCCGCGTTTTCCTGATCAAAAAAGTTATTCAGGGTTCAATTGTAAGTCATTTTATTATATTTTGTAATTATGTAAGTAAGAAGAAGATTCGAAGGAATCAGACTTCGGAATCCGAATCAAGTTGATTGGCTTTGTACACGCTTTGGACAGTGTCCTAATCAAGCTGGCAACTAACAATAAAACGGTGGCTCTCATGCAAGCGTACGTAAATGTGACTCCGCAATTTATTGTTAGTAATCACCGCAATGAGCATTGGAGTAATGACCTTGTTTTGTTGGTTTTCGATTGCACTATAGTGACAGGTAATCTAACGAGTTAGTAAGTACTTGCTCATTGTTAGAACTTACTAACAATAAGTCTGAACATGGTCACAAATCAAACCTCGGCCGAATGAATCGAAGCGAGTGCACCGTCATTGTCCGAGCAGAATTGATCCGCCGTCTTCCATGTCATACGAATTTTCATGAACATGTAGCAGTTATTCTCGAAATAGTTGGTGTAACCAAGAGGACAAAGGACCGCACACGACGCATCGTCTGAAACAGCAAACGCGTCTAATTGTAAGAGTAGAAAATATGTTTACTGCAGTAAGAAAGCTGTCCACTATATACACTATACACTAGGATAAAGCGTCATATTCGGGCGCATACTACTTCATATATTTATTAACAATAAGATACAGCTATCACGCTATCTATGTGTATTACACAACATCGGTAGCTTAGCTTCTTACAAAACGATTAAAGTTGCAACTAGTGGTATGTAACATGAAAATGATCTAGAAAAAGATTTTACTAGACACATTCAGCACGTACGTATAACTGCGAGTACCAAGCCTAGAAGCAGAAGCGGAAGTTTTTGCATTGTGACTCGTAGCTTCTCTGTTTCATTCATTGCTATAAGAGCTTTCTTGGGCATGATAAACGGGATTAGCCGATTCTCTGACTGTTGAAACTGAAGTTCATTTTGGACCGGACCTTGCGATCGATGCCCGATTGCAAAGACTGTTTGAACTGCTGTCTGCTGACGCGGTGTTTTGGTGTGTCCTTATCGAAACGTGCTTGGGACGTGATGTTTGTTTGAACAGACCATGCTACACGCGCAAGGCAACCGAACTTTATGTCACTGCTTGTATTCTATGCTTCATTGTGACCAAGAAACGCAAAGATGAAACAAGTTCTGTAGAACAGTTTTTTTCTTTAGAATGCCCAGCTGAACACAACACAGCATGTTGTTTCCGAAAGTATACAGTACCTCATTTGCATACGAAGTCTCCTCGCCCAACAACAAATGGAAAAATCTTGAAAAAAAAGCTACATTGTCCAGCACAACGTGAAAGGTAGACATCCAGTACTTTCTGTACAGAACATTTAAATTACGTATTTCGTGGAATTAGGTTGGAAGTTTCAATGTTTTATGAACATATGTTCTCTGAGCATAAAAGCGACGGCCGCTTATGCATTACAGCTTCTTGCAATTATTTTCGGGGCGATCCCATAGGTTCCAAATTCGTAAGCGCCCAAGGCCATAGTTCTATCGGTAGGCAACCAATCGACATAAATTCTCGTATTTGGTATTCAATTGGGCACAAAATGACTGAAATACAGTTACTATTTGGTTTAAGGTTCAAGTAATTTTTGTGCGAATTATAATTTAATCATTTTATGTAATTTTTAGTCATTTTGTGCGCTTATGGGATCGTCCCTTGTTGTCGTAAAACTCCAGGAAATGCCTGTCTTCCGCTTTTGAATATATATTTGTCTAACAATAAGTATGCAAATAAAGTAATTGAACTGACGGCTCTAAAACTCTGTATTTCAGTCCAATGTGCATCTTACTGTATTTGCTATATAAGCTAGTAAGGAGTGTCATGACCGTCTTTGTGCGTGTCTTCTCGGGCAATTTCCGCAAATTCCTTTGTCTCAAATGAGACCTGTGACTACGAAACACAGTGTATTAGGCTCACGAAAATGCAAAATACATCGTTCCGATAGCAAAATTCAAATACATGTCTTCGGTCATAGTTAACAGGAATATTTGAGTACCACTGTGTACGTTTAACAGCGAATAACTGTGTAATCACAGCAATTTTGTGCCTGCTAACTTATCGAACAAATTCGTGAGCCCTATATTAGAGGTCACTTTCATCGAGAAATTCCCTGTTATGATACTTACAACTCGTTTCTCACAATCAGTGCACAAAGCAACTGCGTACTGTTTATTACATATAAGTATCATATATGAATGTGAACTGTAGATCAAAAACGCCTGATATTACAATTGTTAAGACTGTTTGAAGGTGGCGTGCCACGTGCGAGTGCCGCTTCGACTGCCCGTTTGATGGATGATCCGCAGGACGTTTCCTTCGGTCACAAAGGCCTCGTGCGGAGTGACGGATGATAAGCTGAAAGAAAAATAACGTTCTTCAATGTCTGATAATCTTAAGCCTTCAAAGATGAGTACTATTAGAATATCTGACTCCGTTCTGTACAAATATCCGATTGTCATTATACATTCAATCGTGTAAGCGTATTCAAGTTTCGCACAATTCAGTACGGGTTCACAAGCTTGTGAAGGGACGTGGTTTGTGAAAAATTAGAATACTTTGGCAAATATAGGTAATTGGAAAGAAAACTAACAATAAGATAATATCATAAATCGACAGTCGGATATTTGTACAGAACGGAGTCAAGTAAGCCAATAATATGTGCACCACTGTTTCTTCCGCCGGTCTTCAGTATCGCATTTGTATACGATAGCAAAAAGCTTCGTTCTCGTGCGCAAGAAAACGCAAATTTGAGACCTACATGAAAAAGTTCTTACATCGTCCCAACATAATCTGA
Organism: Koerneria luziae; assembly: GCA_014805365.1. Lineage (NCBI taxonomy): Eukaryota > Metazoa > Nematoda > Chromadorea > Rhabditida > Neodiplogasteridae > Koerneria > Koerneria luziae. Next base: position 3,202 of record JACMIJ010000672.1, read on the forward strand.
ACTAAATGCAAACATCGTACACTTGGAATGGCTTGTCCGTGAGCACACCATCGTAGAGAAGAACATAATCGCCAGGAACAAGTTTAAATTCGGGAAATTGCACCGAAATCGAAGTGCCGACCGCACCGGCCAGGAAGTACTCGCAGGTGACGCCCGTTGTTGCCGAGATCGGATACTCAGGCGAGTAGACCTGTGGAAATGAAACTTATTGAATTGTGCTTGCTTGCATGTCTCTACGACATAAAGTGGCTTTCGTGGTTAGACCACTACCATATAACCCGACCCCGCAGGCATGGCGCCCTGGTGAGGCGGGAGGCACGTCGCGGGGGTCGAATCTGTGTTGACGCGGTCGTATGGAGAGTAGCGCATTATACCACTGCACCACTGTGCTAACAAAATAACTACATACATAAGTGCAAAACAAGAAGAATAGTAGTTCTCGTTAACAGAGATAACAGTCACCGAAAACCGCTCACATCGCCCCCATTCGTGTATGTTGTATTCCGCGGGCACACACGCGGTTTCGAGCACACGTACTCCAGTTTACTGGAGGCGTCGCAGGAGGCGGAGTTCCATCGACCCTCCGGGATCCGCGTCTCCATCATCGAACACTCACCGAACAGAATATTTGGCATGCCTAGATAATAATCAATGATTAGTTGAAAACATTGTATTTATTTTTAACTAATCGAAATATTCTTAAAGAATATTAAAGCTAAGTAAAAACATTTTTAAAAATTATTAAAAACAAATCGATAATATGAAAAGAGTGAATATTGTTATGCTATAGTGATATACAAGCTAAATTCAAGATTGTTAAAAGTTGTAATACTTATTGTTAGTACTATGAGATCTGTCGGTTTCGGTCTTTCTATCGTCTGACCGGCTAACCTCTTCCCGGAGTACATGTTTGTGTCCATCAGTTTGACCTTTAGACACTAGCCCAAGCAACCATAGCAATTATTGTTAGCATAGCTAGTTGCGTCCGCCTGTTTACCGTACATTTGATAGCAAATTTTGTTTTTCGCAAAACCTAATGAGTATGCAAATTTGAGTTCCGTGGAAGTTGCACATCCTCAACAGGATGTATTGGCTAGCACATTTCAAGAACATGAAAACTTCCAAAAGAAAAAAATGTGAGCGTATTTATGGAATATTTTGATTGACCATTGCTTCGAGAAATTGGATATTCCTATGTGCACTCTGCAAATTTCGTTGTGTTCATATACTAATAAGGTTCATTAGACCGGCGGTCACAGATCGTTATGATGTCATATCTGAACAAGGCGTCGCCAAGAATAAGAACCGCCTGGATAAGAACCCCCGGACAAAGTATAATCAAATTAACGAGTATTTTTCTGAATAAAGGTAGCATCGCGAACCTAGATTGTAATTGTCAAAGTAGGTGCTGGACCCGTCGGTCCAATCGGGCAGTTGCAGATCGTCCAGATAGCTGCCGATGAAGACGCCGTTGATGAGGCGGTTCGCGAGTGCACTTCGACGGATGAAATCGTTCGACTAGGAGAACATGTACTATTGGCATACCGTACTATACAAATGTCCGTCTGTCACTTTGTTGTAATCATATCTTATTGTTAGGTTTCTTTGCAATTACACACATTTGCTAAGTATTCAACTTTTTCACAAATCTATGTCATTTTACAAACTTGTGAACCTGTGCTGAATTGTGAAAAACTTGAATACGCTTACAACATTGAATATATAATGACAGTCGGATATTTGTATAGAACGGAGTCAGGTATGTCAATAATAAAGCTTTCCAGGTTTCAAGGTGTTTCCTCCAACAACACTGTCGGTAGTGTAGCCGAGTCAATTCAGGGGCGGTTCACTGGGTACCCAGGCTAGGGCTTGTCCAATCAAGACGGGAAGCACCGACCCCGCGAATGCGGGAATGGTGTAAGGCAGAAGAAGACTCCAATAACACGTGCTGGCATGTTTGTCTTTCAACTTAGGCATACATACATAGCATGAAAATTTCTGCTGCTACTAGGTTTCGATCATTTAATTGTAAAATTTGAATGTTAAGCAACAGTTGCATTTTTTGTACAAAACATCTCACAATCAGGAATTCCAATTGTAGCTCAGGCATGTTTTTGCATGAAAATGCTTACTGCTAGTAAACGTTCCGGTCGCTTACTGAACTTTGTCCGCCTTACGATCAGTTGTCGTTCTAATTGTAAGTCTAGCAAGCTGTGAAACAAGACACAATGTATTGTTAACAATGGTAGTGTGACAAGGAGCAGACTCGGCGAAAAGTGACAATTTTTGAATGCTAATTAGATTAGCTTTGGTCTCAGCGCGATTTACATTCCTAGCAAAGATAATTGCATGCAAGCTTTCATTGTTTGAGCAGCATCGCAAAGTCGTCTGACCTATGTCACTCTCATTCTTTGAGTCAGAAGATATTTAGGCGTTGAAAAGTAGGACTTAGTTGGCGGAAGCCATGTCGGTTTGAGCAACCAAATATAACAACAAGTATTTATGGTGTGCAATGCTCGATTTTCTGCTCTATGTTAGTCAAAACATATTGTGAAGAGGTGTCAAGACGCATCGATAATGATCTCTCAATCACATACAATAAGTAGCTCAAAATATCTAACATACCTTATGTTTACTTTCTTTAACCTGTATACTAATTAACTTCACATTATATTTTAATTAATATAAAACAGCGTTTCCAAAGATAAAGTGATCGTAATTGTGGTAAATGTCTCCCAACCTACATATTCCTTACTATTGGCAAGCTTGACTCCGTTCTGTACAAATATCCGACTGTCACTGTATGATCAAATCTTATTGTTAGGTTTCTTTCGAATTACCCAAAATTGCCAAAATATCCTACTTATTCGCAAACCTGTGCCATTTCACAAACTTATGTACCAGTGTTGAACTGTGAAGAAATAGAATACGCATGCAAAATTGAATACATAGCGACAGTCGGACATTTGTACAGAACGGAGTCAGATAAGCCAATAATACCTGTTGCGAATGAATGGAGACGAGATGCCCTCCGTCCGCTTGGCAGCTGCTCTCGGCTTCATGCCACGACAGTGGTTCCGGTCGCACACGAATGCACACATCGCCGGCCTCCATCAGCGTGTAGTCCGTTCCGCATTCGGTCCCGTTCAGCACCGGTTCCGGAGCGGTCGTTGGCACCGTCGGAACGTAGATTGGCGACGCTGAACGAAAAAAAGAGAGATTGAAACCCTTTAAAGGAGGCCGGAAACCGTGAATTCTTCGTGAAAAACGGTCATTCTCTTATATACTTGCCCCGCTTACAGAAGTTGCTAGTCTGTTACACACATTTCTGCTACAACGATGCAACGATTTCGTTGCTAATTTAAAGAAGGCCAGAAACCGTCATTTCATTTGCTAAAAACGTGTTCATAACGAGTGTTTTATTGACCCGCCACTTTTGTGTTCAGGGAATGCACATAAGCAAATTCGTTGGAAAACTGACGGTTTCCCGCTCCTTTTAGCGAAACTTTGGAACCGTTGCACCAAAAAACAGCAGAACTGTGTGTATGTAGGAAACAGGCAAACTTCTGTCAGCGGACAAGTATATTATTAAACGGTGATTTTGGTCTTCACTGTATGTCGAGGAAATGAAAACTATTTTGCATATAGCGAATAGAACCTTTGTAGTGGTATACAAATGAGGTGCTTTTTTTGCACAAACATGTGTCATTGGGAAATGTGAAAATATAATATTATAATAATGCTTAGTAAGGCATAGAATAGGAGAATAGGGTAACGAATAAAGGATGAGTGCTGCTTGTTAGTATAAAGTTGGGACAGATCGGTTTCGGTCTGCACATGAGGCCTACCTTCGCAAATGAACTTGTATGTCTTGTCCATGTCTTCGAAATTCCACTTTACGTCGTAAAGAACCGTGAGTAGAACGTAGCTGATGCCGAAGTCGCAGTCTTCTTTATTGTTGTCTGAAGTAGTTCTTGCATCAAGTCTGCCGTGTGTACATGTGATATTTCATCTACATATACGATTTGCAATATGAGTGACACTTTATGCCATGTCTGATGGTCATGGAGGGGTCATCTTCAACATCTTGTTGTTAGAGCACTTGGCTATCCCACTTTCTTTGCGGAAAACGAGATATAATAGGATACACTAGTAGACTCACGAAAATGCAAAATAAACTGTTCCGATAACAAAATTCTAATACATGTCTTCGGCCATAGTTAACAGGTATATTTGAGTACCACTGTCTACTTTAAGTTACGAATAACTGTGTAATCACAACAATTTCGTCCTTGTTAACTTATCGGACAATTTCGTGAGCCCTATACACGTTTATACCCACTGGTCAGAACGTACAGTAATTCGTGTAGTTGGGATACTCTCCGCTCGGCCAGTAGTATCCCTGCTTGTCGGGGTCGCAGCGGAGTCCGATCCAGTAGTAGTACTCATCGCCCTGTCCATCGTGATGCGGCATCGCAAAGCCGAGAACCGTGTTCTCCTGCAACTCGTTGCTGTTTTTTTGTTCATACATGTAAAAACGAGAGCTAAAACGATGGCTAAATAGTGATATGTAAGACAAACATGAAAAGAGAAAGCGAAGTGCTACTTGTTGTTAGTATTTTGGAGACGGCCGGTTTCGGTCACTATCGCCTTACCGGACATTGACCGGATTCCCCCCCCAAATCACAAGATAAGGTAGTGGTAGTTACAATTCGCCAATAAGTGTGTTGCTATTTGATGACTACGTTCGAATAGGTTTCCTTGTTAAGCTGTTATTTGTTACGATACACAAGCATTGCTAAACAACAACAACGGCTCCTACAGTACCTTGTTTACACGCAATTCTAGTACCGAACACGTAAACGATGAAATCTGCAAATTTGAGACCGGCAAAAGTTTCACTAGATGTTCTCGAAGTATGAAAGGGCAACTGTACTATTGGCTTACCTGACTCCGTTCTGTACAAATATCCGACTGTCGATTTATAACGGCATCTTATTGTTAGGTTTCTTTCCAGTTGCCCACATTTGCCAAAGTATTCAAATTTTCACAAACCTATGTCATTTGATAAGCTTGTGAATCTGTATTGAATTGTGGAAAACATGAATACGCTCATAAAATTGAATATATAATGACAGTCGGATATTTGTACAGAACGTAGTCAGATATTCCAATAGTACTGCGGCTGCAGCATCCCCCGGGATCATGCTCTGATGATGGTCTCGTCCCGAGGAGGGGCCGGTTGGTCAGGATTCAGAGACCGATCTGTCCCAACTTTACACTAACACTTTCCATTTTAATGTCTAACCTTATTCACCTATTCTACGCCCATATATTATCCACACTGTGACCAATCACAGTCATTTCAACATCCTGTGAAATGTTTCTATGGAAATTTGGACCTCCTGGAGTGTGTCCAATTCAAAATTTTCGACATCCTGTACGTTAGTCACAAGTCAAGAATATGTCTGTCTATGCCTAACAAGCATTCTTTTAATAGCGTTCTTTTAATTTTGATATATTTTCACATACGTCGTCCGAGTTGATGGAGACCAGATCTCCATACGATCGCTTGCTGCAGTAGTCACTCGCATCGTACCAGTTCAACGGTTGTTCGACAAGCATGTAGCACTTCTGGCCGAAGTAGTTGGTGTAGCCATCGGGGCAGATGACGTCATCGGAGAATACCGCTCCTGAAGAATACTAGTTGACGAACATTATTCCGTGAAACTGATAGGGGTTAATTGATTTAAAGGAGGCCGGAAACCCGTGAATCCTTGGAAGCTACCATTTCTTTATATACCTGCCCCCTCAGAGAAGTTCACGGCTTCTTATACACCACAACGAACGGTTTCGCAGCTCCTTTTATGTGTATCTTATTGTTGGTGGTAGGCAAACAAAAAGGTAAGGTTCCTACCCTAGCAACAAGATAGGCTTGCAAAAGCTTGCAATTGTACATACTTACCTGATGCTTACCTGACTTCGTTCTGAACAAATATCCTACTGTCACTGTTTGATCAAATCTTATTGTTAGGATTCTTTTCAATTACACAAATTTGCGAAAGTTTTGAAAGTTTGACGTCTCCCAAGCTTTGAAACTGTAATGAACTGTGAATAGTTTGAATACGCTAACAAAACTGACCATCGATATCTTGAATCAAGAAAGAAAGAAGACTAAGATCTTACTCAATATGACAGTAAGAATTACTGTTATCCCGAAAGTAGCCATTGACAACGAACTTGTAGCCGGTAAGATGCCAATGAGCGCAGGCAACGCAGATAAGTGCCAGATGACAAATATGTACAGTGGAACTGAACTGCTCAACAAAGCGCGCCTTGAATCGTATCGTTGTTTTTGTGATCTATCAGCGTGACGCAGAGACGCGTCTTGCGTTTTCGCAGAAACTTCAGGCTTGAAGACGTTTTAACCAAACGTGGGGACATGTGATATGCAAATAATAGGATCATGAAACTTTATCCGATCTCAAATTTGCACGTTTCTGTGTTGCGGGGGTTGAAACGTTTGTCATCATATTCAACTTAAAGAAGGGTTATAGGCACTTTTTGACACCTAGGTTTTTGAGATCCATTGCCTTGTACCCACCGTGGTTAGAACTCCTGTGGACTATTTAGTGTTTTGAATTCCGATTGGGTGTTTTATGACGGTTAGAAGGGTCAAAATATGGCACAATAATCGAAAAATAACACATGACTGGCCTCGGATCTAGTGTGTTTCAGACCAAAGTGAAGACTATATGAGACCGAAACGAGACCGAAAAAAGTGCCTATGCTACTTCTTTAATATTGGCATACAACCCTCGGACTCTCACTGTACGATTAAATCTTATTGTTAAATTTCGATTCAATTACACAGAGTTGCCCAAGTATTCAAATTCTTCTCAAACCTATGCCGTTGTACAAGCTTGTGTACATACTAGGGAAGGCAGAACGGCATCACTCGCATATATACTACATACTGTGAAAAACTCGAATACGCATTACCGAATGAAAACGAAGGATATTTATTTGTACAGAACGGAGCCAAATAAACCAATAAGATGTGGATAACGACATGCTGCTCTGCTAGAGAACTTGTTGCCCGATTTTGATATACATACTATTGTTTTATGCAAATATGCAAATGAAGTACGGTAGACCGGTGGAAGCAACAAGTTGTGGATTAGATTCCAGCGAAAGTTGCGCGCCACTTTCTCGATCCTCGACTGCTTCCCGACTGATGCACCAATCGGAGGACACTGCTGCTGCTTGTGAAACGCTGCGATGGCGCCGCGGACGAAATACTGTAAACAGTGTAAAAGTAAAAAGTGAAATATTGTTCTCCTGAATCAAGGCTTATTCGCCTGCGGAGGGTCCCGAAAAGGCCGGGACACGTTCATAAACAGTGTTATATCAACGATGTTTTCCACCAATCAGAAAATATTATTTCCACATAGTCTTATGCTTACTGTGAAACATGTATAAAGTAGGCGTAGTCATGTGTGATTACTAACTTTAAGGGAGTCTTGTCATTCATAAGAATGTGTTCATCCCTGAACACAAGAGTGACGGGTCAATAAAACACTCGTCATGAGCTCATCCTACGCAAATTAAATGACGGTTTACGGCCCCCATTAAAGAAGGTGTAAACTCACTTTTAAAGTACTATGTCCCCGTTAACCATAGCTTGGTCAAGGTGTGGTCGACACTTCTGTAGCTTGTTTAGTGTTGTAAATGTCAAATGAGTGTTTTGTGAGGCTTGAAAGACAGAAAATCGTCAAAAAATAGCATGTAGCGATGCCCTCTTTATTCTTGCTTCACAACACACATAAGACTCGGGCATAGTAAGAAAAAGTGCGTTCACTCCTTCTTTAATAAACGAATGTGTAAATTTAGGACTCACGAAAGTCACATTAACGTACATTGCAAGCGGATATGTATCGTCCAGAGCTCCGTCGAATAGCAGGACATAATCGCCAGACATGAGATCGAATTCGTTGAAGCTGAGTATCACTCGCTGATCGGTCTCAACCGCGATGAAATACTCGCATCTCAGGCCGGACGACAACGAATTAGGATATTCGGGTGAATATATCTGCAAATCAAACGTGTCGGAAAAGGTGGACCCCATTTGCTCCATTTTGCATTTGCGCCAACCGATCTATTGGCTCGATTTTGGTGTCTACAAGGCTAAAATTCCTGGTGCACTCTGGTAACCGTAGCCTTTCAAAAGTACGTTTAAAAAATTTCGAAAAAAATGTTTTTAGAGATGATAACAACAGTTGGCTCAAATGGGGTCCACCCGTCGGAAAGTATCCTCCGAATCTCTATCACTCTCACCGCTGCAAGGCTTTCTGCATCATTTCTAATTTTCTCCATGCAAATCACGTTCGCCGTTCCTTCATTCTCCATTCTTCACTTCGTTATCCCCAGCCCTTACTAGCATGACCTCTCTTACTAGCAATGAGTGTTTTAAACACTCAAGCACTATTGAGGATTATATGAGGCTTCGTTTTCTCTGAAAAAAATGACAAGTAGATTGAAAATCGACTTACATCTCCCGCTACCGTATACGTATTGTTCGCCGGGCACGGAGCCGGTTTCCGGCATACGAATGGCAGCCGATACGTGTTGTCGCAGAAGGCCGAGACCCAATTCGCCTCGCGGGTGCGAAGGTCCATTACCGAACACTGGCCAAATAGTGCATTCGGCATGCCTGAAGGATTTAAGAAGACGTCGATACTGCGATAAACTATGATGATGATGAAGGAGCAGGAAGCATTTGGCACACAATAATCCAAAAAATCTTATTATTAGCAAAAATTTTACTTCTGCCTCATTCGTAAAGTATGAGCACCAGGGGGGGAGGTATGCTTTTTAAGTTTTCCTAATTTCCGAAACAAACACAACATGTTCCTTAAGCCAGTCTGCCATACCTCATTTGCATACGATAACAAAAGCTTCACTCTATAACAAAAGAGTAGGCAAAAAATTTGAAACCTATGAAAGTTGCACACTGCATCAGCATGATGTGCAAAAGATTACCCAAGTCAAAGTTGTTATAATCCAGTGCACTTTGGTCGGTCCATGTGCGCGTTCCATCGTCGGTAACACGCAGCCCGATGAGGACAGCATTCGCCAGTTGAGCCGATAGCGCTTTTCGCCGAATCAGCTCGTTCTCCTGTGCAATCGCACTTGCTCACCGCGTTCTATGATCGCCAGGCTGACTACTTGCCTAATTGTAAGAAGGTGTATGGTAAAAGATGATCTGGCTTGGAAGGATGTCCGAATGGTTGATCCCTGCTACCGCTTATCGTCCATGTAAATTAAACACTACTCGTATAGCTACGCCGTACGGGGTTAAGACAGTTGTTTGCTTAAATTAGGAAGAGCAGGTTATGGTTTCCAGTTGCTTATTGGTTCAGAAAATTTCGGTTAAAAGGTCGGTTATGGGTTCCAGTTGTTTACCTGTTGCGAGTGTATGGCGACCAGATGTGCGTTGTCCGCCTTGCAGCTGTCTTCGGCATCGGTCCATGTCAGCTGTTCCGTGCTCACCCGGAGACAGATCCTCGTCTCCTCGACCAACTCGTATCCATCTCCACAATCAGTGTCCATTGTCGTTGTACCGTGTGTGGTCGACTGAACTACTGGAGAAGGCGTGGTTGGCGAGCGTATTGGAGATGCTGAACGAGTATTGGTATTGTACACCTAACAATAAGATTTTTAAAGGTTTCGAAAACCTTAAATTCTCGGAGGCAAAAACCAAAATGTTTCTATGCACGGCTTTTTTTATGAGCCTCACTTGCATACAAAGACAGTTGAAAAGTTACACACGGAGTTCTGCAAGTAGATAAAAACGCACTTTTGCACAGCACTTGATAGGCGACATCTTCGTCCACCGAGAGCCACTTCAAGTCGTACGGGAAGGTGAGCAGAACCCAGCCATTGTTGTTCGCACACTGCCGGCTATCTGATATTACACAACCGATCAGTGTTTTTAAGTATAATTTGGAGGGATGAAACCTGTGACATAACGATTGAAAACTAATAAAAAACTGAAATGCACCATGATTTGTACATATTGGAATACCTAATTACGTTCTGCACAAATATCTGTTTGATGCAGCGACAGTTGGATATCTGTATAGAACAGAGCCAGTTATTCCAATAGCAGGCCAATTCTTTCTGCAAAGTACATATTGGGAAAACCCCATCACAAACAACATGTAAGCTGTTTATGGAGCAGTCCCGGCACCCTTGGGACTTACCAAAAGGCAATGATGCTTTGATTCGGGAGAACCTTACCTTACTATTGGCTTACCTGACTCCGTTCTGATTCCGATTTATGTATCTTATTGGTATCTTATTGTTAGATTTCTTTCCAATTACCCTTATTTGCTAAGTTGTTCAAATTTTTCACAAACCTATGTCATTACACAGGCCTTTGAACCTGCACTGAAGTGTGAAAAACTTACAAACTGCCTACAAAGTTGAATGTGTAACGACAGTCGGATATTTGGATAGAACGGAATCAGAAAAGCCAATATACATTATGATTAGGAGTACACACACTTACAATACGTTTCATAGTCGACCGGAGATCCGTCTGTCCAATACGTCAGTTGTGTCTGTTCCTCACATCGGAGTCCAATCCAAAAGAAGTACTCGTCACCCTCTCCTTGATTATCCGGCATCACTTGTCCGAGAGCCAGATTCTCCTGGATGGAGTCTTCAGTTCCTTTTTTTCAACTTTTTGGTCGTCTTCAGATCACACATTTCACTTACTTTTTATGCTTCCTTGCCTTTACCTTACAAAGCATACTCCGTTCTAAACATATATTCGACTGTCGCTCTATAGTCGGTTTTTGTAAGAATACTCGAATTTTTGACACTTCCAGCAGGTTTGCAAGCTTCTGAACTGGCATATGTAGGTGGGAAGAACACTAACAATAAGATTTAATTATACGACGATGGACGGATATTTAGGCCAAACGGGGTAGCACATGAAAATTGTACTTACAATTAGAACGACTTGCCAACCTGGAATGAGTGAATGGACGCGAGTTCCGCCTGATCCTCTTTGCAGCGCATTTGTGCCTCCAACCAGTTGTACTTGCTTTTCACAAATTGATAGCAATTGTCGCCAAAGTAATTCGTGTATCCGCTGGGACAACGAACAGCGTCTGACAATGAGTGTGCTGCAAATGCTCGTATATTCACAACAATATATCACAGTTACATCACGTAGTGGAAGGCTTCCACCAGTCTCAAATTAATATATCCTTTTTTGTTTTAGACGAGGTTTGGTATCACATTGTATGCAAATAGGATTCCAGAACAACAGCATTTGAGAACATCAGCAAATTTGTGCACTGCGGAATAATCATAACAATAAGATTTACATGTATAAGAACAGTCGGATATCTGTATACAGAATTTATTCAGGTATTCTAATAGTTAACGTATATCAATTGTAATAATCAAACAGGCTGCAACACTTGTGGGAAACAGATTTTTTTTTATACAAAACCGTTTTCTTTTCATACAAATAAAACAGAACTCACCGAATAGCGAAAGAAGAAGCGTCACGAAAAAGCTCATTGTTCGTTGATATTCACGACGTTTATGAAACACAAAAGCGCAGGCTTTATGTGCTGCTTGGTAAGCCGGTTGTGAGGTCATTTCCATGTACAACGAAAAGACACCTAATCCGCGCCAGTACCATAAAAGAACGAAAATTTTCGATCTGCTAATGGTCATGAAAAGCGCAAGAACATTACATTTGTGCAGAACGTACCTGTTGTAAGTCGTTTAGTTTCAAAAGTAGACCAGTACAGTATCAAATCAACCATCTAAATAATGTCTTCTATGCCACACAGCATGCGTTCGTTGCTCCATACGTTATCTTTTCGTGCACATGGGTGCCCTTATCAAAATGTACGTCATCAACGAAAGGTGTGCCTTTATCGAAATGTGCGCATTTGGAAAGCAGTATGGGTGGTACTGAAAGTTAAAACCTGCATGTTCAAACAGTGAAATGGATTACGTTGCAAAATCGAAATGTATGCCATCATCGTAATCGAAATGTGCGCCTTTGGAAAAGACCCTTTCGTGCATCAGAATCATCGTCCTCATCGCCAACATGTACTGCTAAGCTTCTTCTTCTTCCTTACACCATTCCCGCATTCGCAGGGTCGCTGCTTCCCGTCTAGATAGGACAAGCCCTAGCCTGTGTACAAAGTGGACCGTCCCGAGTTGACTCGGCTACACTACCGACAGTGTTGCGTGGACACTGGCTGGAGAAGATTGAAGTCGTGATGAAGATGCATTGATAAGCTAAAATGAGTAAATTTCATTGTTTTCGTTTAGAAGTCTTTGTTATCGTATGCAAATGAGATACTGTAGACTGGTAAGTTCAGCATGTTGTGACTTTCTTGCAGCCACACGCTACAGAGGTTGGAAATGAATTCGAAATATACTTTATTCTTAGATGTTCACTCTTTACTAATATAAAGATAGCCGGCATCCCATGCTAACAATAAGACAGTACAACTTCGTCTGAAATTTGTATATTCCTTTGTTTGTATAAGATAACCGTTTGAGGTCATATGCAAATTAGGTACTTTTGACAACATACTGTGGTGATCCATGTGTAAGGAAAATGTCCAACTGCTTAAATAAAACTTCATAGAGGAGCTACAACATTGAACTTTGTGATTTCCGTAGCTTGTAGATTTCCTCCTTTGGCAAGTGATTGATTTTGCCACGTTGTCTAAAACCCTCTGTTCCGAAGATCCCCTAATTGTAAGTTTCACAAGTTATTTCTTTGACAGTAGAGTACCGCAACAGCGGTCGCGTCGCGTGCGTGATAAAAACCTTGCGCAAAGTCAATCAATCAATTGATTTTGCATTTTTTGTATTTTAAATCTCGCTGTTTTTATGTCGCACCTTACTGGGTTCTAGGGTTTCACCTGGTGCGGTTGTTTTGCCCTGTTAGATAACAAAGGAACGCGTATTAAAGTTACGTGCGTATAGTAAAGTAGCGAATTTTGGAGCATTGCCTAAATGCGCAAGCTTACCATTTTGCTACATAATGTTTACCGTACCTCATTTGCACACATTTACAAATGTTTTCTCGTGAAACGAAATGAATATGCAAATTTGGGACCGTTGGAAGTTACCCAGCCTCAGTATGATGTGTTGCAACGTTGCATCCGCCAGATTTCCTACGGAGTTCTGTCATCCGAGTCAAACTCTAGATGTAATAAAAAGAAAGCATTGCTTTGTTTTTTCTTTTATCAGCTAATCGTTATCCGATGAAAAATTTCAGGCAATAATGCCTGGCAGAGACGTTGTAATTTCACGTGTGCGAGGGATCGCCGAGGGCAATCCGAGACCGTCGGGCGTTCTTTGTCCGGTTCTCGCTGAGCTGTGCAGTGCCCTGCACTACCTCATCGTCCCGGAGCCCAAGGTACGTTTTTTTAGGGTGGGGGCGAAGTGGTG
>JACMIJ010000673.1:0-16668 GCA_014805365.1 Koerneria luziae
GTCAAGAACATTATTTCCTCGTGTAGGTGAACATACGTACTGTTGAAAACAGTTATTACATATAAAATCGAGAATATTATTGTTTTGGTGGAAGTAGGACAGCCAGACAAACACACCTTAGCGTTTGCCACAGAAGAATAAGCACATACCTTAGCTATTGTTGTAATAGTAGATAAATAACATTGGACATACCGGCAAGAAGTCATAGAAGTAGGGATAGTTTTGTGCGATGGCCAATGCGAGATCGAGCAAATATGGGATTACTGTAGCCGATTCGTTTTCGTCGAGCAGTTTCACACATCTCTCCGTCAACCAAATCGAATCAGGATCAGATAAGGCAACTCCTCGCGCCACGTGGGCGTCCACTGCTGACGCAAGAGCGGACGCCAAGACACCGCGAGAATCTTCCGTCATGGATGCCTCCCGGTATGCCTCTTCGATAAACACCAAAAAGCTGTCGGAGAATATGACCGATCATGAATACCTCTGGAATTGTAGTGACAAGAGACCGCCGAGAGAAGCGAGGACTCGACCGACCGCCTTCTTCACTTGGAGACTGGCCCCTTTGTGCCGGAGAATGTCCCGCATGCTCCCCGCCAACTCTTTCCAATCGCATGGCAGATTCTGTAACAGCCAACTACGTCATACATTCCTATAGCCTTGCAATTTTTAATGTTTTGACTACAATTTTTGTCACTACTAACCCTAGCAGCTACTGATGTCGAGAAAAATTGATTTAACAATACGCTGTGTTATTTGTGTATTTTTGTTGTCAAATAATTCTGAAAACAGTTGTCTTCCCAATATCGGGAAGTTCTCTTGCCCGACATCGGGATCCCGATATCGGGAAGACAGAAGGGATTGGTGAATTTCTCTCAACGTTCACAACGCACCGCCAATGTTCTGTTCATTATTTTTGAACGATTGCTGGTGCACCGACATCCCGACATTGGAAAGATAATGTCCAGATATCGGTAATACAACTGTTGTCAGAGAACCAATTGCAATGTGCCTTCAAACTAAGTGATAAAGAGCACTTTCCCTTCGAATATTTGCTCTATTCCATAATCAGGTAAAGGACGCACCTCTACGGAGACTGTGATATCTATGATCCTCTTCAGCTCATTGCACGCTTCTAGACGAGCTTCCCGGGAGGTGCTTTGTTTGTCCGTAGCCTGATAAGTATTAACGTTGGTAAACAGAAGATGGGCCATACATGGACACGGCACGTTCCTGTTTTTGGAATGCGGGGTGACCCATACAGAAACATGTATTATACAATAATAATAATAATAATAATACGGGGTGATACTCATATCTTGTGGTCGATTTGTAGTGTGCTTTACACAGACAAACAACCAAATGCGGGGCGACCCTACGTTCCCAGAAACGTCCTTGTCCATGTATGAGATGGACACTAACCTGTCGAATAAGGGAACGAACATCACGTACAGAAACCGCCATTCCACATCTATATAAACCTGAAAAAAAGGTATTCAATCTTATTTTCGTGCTACTTTCAATGCTCCAACGAGAAACAATGAAAGCAATACGAAAACAAACATATAACCGAAATATATGCAAAATAAACGGTTGGAAATGCCAAAAGTAGCCTCATTTGGGTGGACAAAAGCAGACTGTGCATGTGAAATTGCTTCCGGTAAACAGCAACAGCCGAAACAGTAAGTTCCGAGAGCGGTGTTACCGGATATGGACTGTATTACAAGTCATGCAAGCCCTGAATAGCAGGTGTAGATGCAAACCTTTTAACATAAGTTACCAGGTAGTTTAACTAGTCGGACCCTTCTAGTATATATCTGATTAGGCCCGTGTCCTAAAGAACACAAAATGGCCAATTGTGTTTCAGTTCCACAGTACTATAATGACAATTGTTAACAGCTAAGCAAACTCTTATGTAATTCCGTTGAGCTCATTTCTCTGGCTCGCTAAGAAGGCTTTTATAAGTGGGCTTGACTTTTTCCCAAAAAATCTAAATTAATCTCAAATATAAAATGATATGATTGAAGTTGTGATTTGATTTTATAAGAAAGTCGGATGTCAACGTGATACCATCTCCATGTTTCACAGTAGAAATATATACAACATGTGGAGATAGCATATATTGTAAAACTAAAAACACAATCCACAATTATATTTTCAAGCGCATTGGGTTGGTAAAAAAAACTTTAAAGCTAAAAAATGGCACTAAATGCAATGAGACATACTTTTTGGACCACCAAAACAGTAACGGACCGCTAGAGCTTTGGGGGTATAAGTTAGCAAAAAAATCAATATTTTAACCCAGCAGCTCAAAATGCCCCTAGGAGCATGTTTTCGTATCTCCAGCACAATTATGGAAACTAGGTTCCAGACTATCGCGCCCTATCAGATAATGACTCTTAATAGGCCCACACAAAGAAAATGCTGCATAGTCTCACCCGCATAATGACAGTAATGAAGGAATGTAAAAAAAATGTTGGCAAACAGTAATAAAAGTTACTGTTACAAAAGGGTAATAAACAAAGGACAACAAGTGGAACACCGGGACACCAGTCGCACTCGGCTCACGGGCACCGGGAACACCGGGTACACTAAAATTGATACAGTATAATGGACGTTTTTAATAGCTGACAGCACGATTCTTCCTCTTTTGACTTAAGTAAGATCTATTGTGCTTCTTTTGCGAAAAATGAATCCCACGGTAATTGCATGTCTATTGTTAGAGGAGCTTTACAATTCTTATACTCATTAAAATTTTATGTAACGATTCATTTTTGACAATTTTCTCATTCTCCGGGATGATTATATGGCCCAAATGGCCTTAAAATATGCACAGTTTGGTCGTTTTTAAAATATTCAGCACCTAAAAACTTTTTTTGCGCCAATGGATGATCGCCCTTCGTTCGCATCCCCACACTGTCCGCCTGCCACTTGTGGAATGCACTCCACACAGTCGCCAATGTGGAGGCGGACAGGAGGGCCTATGTGGAAGTGAAGAAAGTGCCGAAGGAAACTATCACCAAGGCGAAGCCCACTTCGAATAGAGACATTGGGAGACAACGACGAAGAGTGAGCCATTTTGACACCGGAACTCGATGAATATCAGGCACTGCCACTACTTTCTCTTCGATCGGACCTGTGCTACCGATAACTAAAAAAAAGGTCACCCGGGGTCGCACGACGGAGAAGTGCTGTGCCGAAGTGGGGACCGCGTTCCTTAGGTTGTGCATGCATGGATGGGACCGGACATTTTGGCAAACGGATATTTCGGCAGGCTAACATTCCGGAACGCCTAAGATAAAGCGCACATACATAATATGTGCATTTGTATTACATATTATGTTCTCACAATCAACAGTGAAACTTGGCTTCGTGCGTACAAATGAGACGGGGTAAACCGCAAATTTTCTTGCTCAGCCGCAGTTCGAATTATGGTTAAAATACAAAAAGTGAGTGAAATCTTACACGGTGGTGTACGAGCGGGGTTGCAGTCGCGTACGACCTACACATATTGGATGATGCTACTTCACAAACAGTACGCGGTTGTTACGCAAGTGGTAAGAATGTGTTTTGTACAGGGTCAGGGGACGTCTCAACGAGCTCAGTAAATGCTTGCCCCTTAAAATGACGTCAAAGTGAAGGAACTGGCATCCTAATTTGCATTAACCACTGGTCTTAAGCTATGGTGTATGGCGAAGTGTAATAGGTGAAATTGGATGAGTTGGTGGTGTAAGTGCACTCGTTCTTTGGTGCCGGTCAAACACGTCGTTTTCCGCTTTACTTTGTAATATTTGTTGATATAGTTTCATATAATGAATATTATTCCTTCCCATTTGCTCTGCTGTGGTCGGTATCCGATTGATTTTCTTATACAAATGAGCCACCACCCTTCGATTGTCAGTGTCCGCTCTTTTGTACCCGAACGCGGTCTTTCCCCCGTTGATTGAATTTCTTTTCTGCATTCTTCCACCGAGGATGAGATTTGTATTTTTGAGTAACTTGCAAGCGTTGAGAACAAATCATTACCCGAGTTGCACTCACTTTTGAACGTAGTGTAAATTGCGTAAAGCTCTCCTTGGCTATTTTCTGTGGGAGCGCGTCACATTTGTTTGTGCACATGTGGGTCAATCGTGGACTTTTTGTCTTGTACCTTCTATTATGTGTGTATTAGTGTTGGTGTAATCTGCTTGAACGGCTCCACCTTTTTAACACTCCCACTTTGAGATGATTAAAGCATACTGATTATTATTTTTTCTATCTTGATTTCTTTTTTCTTTCCTTTTCCATTGATTACTACAATTACACTTTTCCTTTCTATGAATAATATATATTGAAATAACACTTCTTTATTTTCCTCTTATTTGCGCATCTCCGAATCTTAGTTGTCGTTATATATTTTCATGTTTGTTGTTTATTAATTAATTATATTTGTTAAGTGGGAAGGTGCCGTCAGATGTGGTCGGAAGATGTATGAGTACTACACGAGTAGTGATAACCCCTGGGTGAGCACGTGTGTGTATGTATATGTGCCGTGCGAGTTGTGCCTTGTATCCTGAATGATATATGGATGATATTGCAGTGCATGGACGGAGTATGCCCGCCCCTTGTTGGGCAAGGAGGGGAGATTCTTGTGCCTCCAGTAGACGAATCGGTGAGTGTGTTGTGTGATAACAGGTGTTTAGATGGCTGGCAGTTGGCAGTTGTTGTCCGTGAGTCTCCACCGGGTCAGTGTCTCTCCCTTCTTCCGACCTACCCCCTTCCTCTGACCCTCCCTACTTCCCTTTCATACTTACTATATTTTCCATTTATAGTCAAATATACATAGTCTAACTTCTTCTTACAGCATATACTCTATGTTTGACGTACAATGCCCTTTGCACCCTCCAGATGCATGTATTTTGTTTGAATAGTGCTGTTATTTACAGACACCGTCATTGGGGTTCGGAATCGCAGTATCTGGCGGAACAGACAATCCACATTTCACCTCCGGTGATCCCGCTATTGTGATCTCAGACGTTGTTCCAAATGGACCGGCATGGGGCCTCCTCCAGTGGGTTTCCCCATGGGAGGGCGCACGCCAATATTGCAGGGTGAACGACCGAATTCTTTCTGCTAACGGCTTGTGTTTCGAAGGAATTTCCTACGGCAGAGCAGTGGATCTCATCAAGCATTCCGAGCAGATCAATATGGTTTATTTTGCTTTTTTTCTCATGGGGGTTGTTTGATGCTCATTTGTGCCGTTTAGATTGTTCGTCGTCGTGTTGCCGTACCCGTTATGGAATTCGAGCAGAGAACACTCAAATTCACTTTGACAAAATCAAGGAAGAAAGATGGTATTACTGCATTGAATTGTCTTGTATTGCTATATTATCCTTTAAGATTTCGGTATCGTGCTAGGATGCAAGTTTTACATCAAAGAGATTCGGAATCCTAAGTTGGCTGAGAAGGTGAGTGTGTACATGACATGTGCTAATTTGCTGCGCTTCTTCTTGTCTTATTGTTAAAACGTGCTCAACGCGGATTATGCTTTCCTTGTTTAGAGTGTAAAGTGCGGGATGAATCGCAAGATTTAATCTCAAGGGATTGGGGCAAAACATATATTGACGATTATTTAACTTGACAAATTTGAGAGGGTACGGCGTATTATTAATACTGTGTCAGGATCCGGGCTTGAAAGAAGGAGACACAATTTTGCGGATTAATGGACAGTCTGTGGAAGGAGCATCAATGGACGATTGCTGCAAATGGCTGGATCGATCCAGAGACAAATTATGTCTCGTTATACAACGGTATGCCTGAGCACACAGCTACTCTTATTGTCTATATAACATCTCCACTCCGATAATGCTTTCTGACTGTATTAGATGTTGTTCATTCAGAGATGTTCGTCGGGGATCGACTCGTTGGCCGTCTACACAGACAGTGTATGAGCGGGTTGGCTCGGTGGCAGCCACTCCCCGGCATTCCCCTTCTCCCATGCACCAACCACTCTCACAACGGTCATCACATGAATATATCAATTCCCCTCGATGGAGAGACGAATCTGAGAGAAGAGTCTCCGACTCCGAGAGAAGAGTCTCCGACTCGGACTATTCCCGCACGAGGGGAGACACCGACAGAGGAGTCCGCACTGTCTGCTTCAATAAGGTCGTTTCATCACTTCGTTATATGTATAGCAATATGCTATGGTGGAAGAGACAGAAAGCTTTTGAGATAAAAGACATACAACTAAGATATTTTATGGGTGGAAAATAAATGCGACATGATTTATGACTCGAGTGTTTCAATGCAAGATGTGTTATTTTGTGTAGAGTTAGAATATAATAGATCAATAATAGATCGTATAGTAGACAATAGATGAATAGGAAGACCATCGTGGTAATATTTAGTGTTTGCAGGTGGGAGGGAGCGTTGGTGTGCGAGTGGTGGGAGGGAATGACGTGGGAATCTATGTATCGGCAGTGGCATCCGACTCCCCTGCGGCTCTTCATGGCGTCTGTTGTGGTGACCGTATCCTTGAAGTGAATGGTCGTCCAATGGGAGGGGTCACTCGGGAGGAAGCGGTCCAACTTCTCCTTTCTCTTGATGAACGAGTCATTCTCAAACTGGAACATGCACGATCCCAATTCGAGAACATTCGACACTCACAGATTGGAGACAACTTCTTCATCCGGTACTTTTCCATTCATTTATCATCTGAAGTTAATACCCTAGTTAATTCTTTTTTCTCCTTTGACATGTCAGCCATGACTGACTGAGACTATTCCCCATTGTTATGTTGTGTTGAGGGCTCATTTCAACAAGGAGAAGAAGTCCTCTCCATTGGAGATGCCGATTGCCGAAGGCGATATTTTCCACGTGACAGACACGTTGTTCGGCGGCACAGTTGGCTTGTGGCAGGCGGCTCGCGTTTATTCCGCCGCGGGGCGCACGGATGGCGCCAAGGGAGTTATCCCCAATTTCACCTCCGCTGAATCACACGCACGAGAAGCACGACGTATCAGTGAAAAAGGAGGAGGGAAGGCGACTTTGTTGAGAAGGAAACTCGAGTCGAGGAGAACCAAGAGTCTCCCAAAGAACATGCTGGGTGATCCATCCGATGTGGGATCCGTCCTCGCCCTTCCCGTCTACGAACGAGTTGTCCTCAACACACCCGCCTTCCATCGGTAACTTCTATTACAATGTCATGAAGAAACTCTTGGGGAAAATGTGTGGATGTTGCGGTCGACTTTTGTGGAACTTGATCAGTTATTGTTAATTTGTTGCCAAATTGCTACGACCACTGGTTGGTTATAATATATACTACTGCTGTAATGTGAATAAGTGAATAGTGGTCACTCGTCTATATGTTCTTGCAGCCCGGTCGTCTTGTATGGACCGTTGGCAGATGTTGCCCGTCAACAGCTGTTGTCTCACTTCGCTCTTCGATTCGCCGTCCCTGAGGGGGATGGCGTCATTCGCCTGTCGGCTGTGGACGCCGTCATTGCCTCCGGCAAGCACTGCGTCCTCGACATCGGAATCGACTCGGTTCGTGTTCCCAAGGCAATTGAATAGACTTTAGTGCTATGGATGAATACGAATTCAATTGTATGAGTATAAGAAGTTACTGTATTATAAGAGTATTCGGAAGAGAAAGTGTATTTTGCAGGTGGAACGTCTCCAATTGGCACAATATGCTCCCATAATCATTCTGATAGATGTCGATGGAAGGAACAGAATCAGAGAGATTCGGAAAAAACTCGACGCTCCTCGAGTTTCCACCAAAAAACTCATGGAACAAGCATCGACTATCAAGAAACACCATTGTCATCTATTGAGTGGTTCGTTCCAAAGAATTTACTGTTAACTGAGATCATGGCTTGAAGATTTCTTCTATCTTCAAGTTTTCTTCACGACCTAAGAAGAAAAATTGTGAAAGAAATAGGAGTAGGATGCATAAGCTGCAAACTCTAGGATGGATTAGCAAACATGCAATCCTAATTTGTACAGTGACGTGGTTTGCAGACCTTGATGACTAATGTATAGGTTTTTTAGAGATCATAAATTTTGAGATGTTTCACCGCCAAATACACTTGAAGAATGAGAATCTGATATTGTAGAGGACCTCTTCAGTTTTGTTTTGGTTTCGGCTAAGGATACTATTTGGTTCCATACAAATCAGAAACAATTGGAATTACTGTTGAACTACTCTGTTAAACTTTCTCAGGAAAGTCACATAATCAGGAAGCGTGAGGCCTGCGTGATACCCCCTTCATACAAAAAATAATAATACCCCTTGCGCCTTATTTTATTGTCAGGCTAGCTTTGTATTGCTAGCATTTGGGATTATATTTATAGTTAGAAGAAGGTCCATAGTATATTGGATAGAGCCGATCATACAATCTCACTCTTCAAATCTACTCTAACAATACTCTAACAGCAGCGGTTCTTCTCGCTGCTGAGCAGCCAGTCGTTTTCTGCCTATAATCCAAGTGGTTTCTGGTTAAACAGTTGCACATAGGACGTACACATAGGACGGTGTCCTGTGCGGGTTTTGTTAGGAGGGGGGGGGGGTGAGGCCTGTTGTTGACACTTATCTATTATTCGGATTTTATTGGAAATTTGTGTGCCGAAATTTTAATCAAAATTTGGTAAGAGCTATTTTCACAAAATGTGTGAAACAGTCCTCAAAAGAACAAAAGATATGCAACGAAAAGTAGCGAACATTTTCGTAGTCTCTAAATAATTACCCATGAAGATGACTTCTCACTGCACAATTAACATGCTGTGAGCATCCCTAAATATAAGTGCTTTACTCGAATAGAAAAAAACGGCTGTCGGTCGTAGTGTACAGCAGCACCATTACCTTGAAAGAGCAATAACGTTTGTAAGTGTAATAACTCGCTCTGTTTTGGGTTTTGAAAGCTTATTTAATATTCTGTTTGTGGTTGTTTGTATCGGTCATTAGTTTTATTTGTATTTTTATAGCCACAGTGGATGCGACCCATGAAGAGGGATGGTTCGAGGCTGTCAGAGAGTTGATCGCTCATCTCCAGCAGAGGAGACTCTGGATGCCAGAATTCGCTCCTTCGCTCCCTCTCGAGGTTGGGTCACTCTCTTGCCGTTCTATGTACTGGTTCCATGTGATTGCGTTCTAAGAAAGGCATTGAACGTTGCAGGATAAGATATTCATTGCGCATTTTAGGATATTCATTGCGCATTTCAGGATATTCATTGCGCATTTCAGGATATTCTGTTGTTCCCGTTATCGTCGAATGGAACGGATTCTGATGTGGAGTCAAAGGGAGACTATGTGGAATACACGACGAGGAAGGAGGATGCTGCGAGATGGTCGACTCTTCCGAAGAGAATACACGAATCATCCGTCCCGCCCATGAACAGAATCAACAATGATGGGTGGAGGATAGCACGGGACACTCTCCGTGACAAGACTCCCATCCACTCTTCACCCGGATCCAGCCCGAAACCGGACCGCAAACTGTCCGGCGGAGCATCGGCCGCCCTCTCCACGAGTGCTCTTTCCTCCGGATATTATCAGGCCAACAAGAATGATGGTGAACAGTCGATTCTGTCAGAAGCTGCCAAGAGATTGGAAGCGAAGAAGTGCGATGAGAATGCAGACACTGTTCTCGAACAAACGACATGTGTCGTTGGCCACCAAGGAGCTACCCTGACATGTCCGGCATCCAAGGTCTCTCTCGTCGTTCCCCCTGGTGCCATCCAACAAGGAGAACAGCACGAAATATACATTAAGGTATCTTCCATTCTACTAATAGACATATTGCTTTATTTTGTTAGTAAGGAAACTTGAAGAAATATGTATGATGTTTCTTTGAATTAGATGTTTGTTGAGGTGTACGAGGAGGGTTCTTGTCCGATCGACCCGTCGAAGGGAGAACAGGTCATGTCTCCCCTTGTCATGTGTGGTCCACAAGGACTTCGATTTCTCGTTCCCTTGGAACTTCGTCTTCCGAATACCACAGCGAGTGCCGACCAATGGGCGTTTTCCCTGAAGACAGGAGAAGGCGGTGAATGGAGATCCTCGGAAGTGGCGCCAGTGGAAACCGCTCCTTTTCTCTCCATTCCAATTCATTCATTCTGAGTTCACTCGGAATGACTGAGAATATCATTACTCACATGCCCCCCCCCGTCCAACAGTCTGTTCTAGGCATTTCTACTACCAACATACTATCTTTTACTTATTTAACAGTAATGTCTTGCCTTTGCACTTAACATATATTTCTCTTTCCACTGCTATACTAACTACTTTATACGCAAGTTAACCCAGATTGATTTAATAGATGTGAATGCAATCATATCATGTATCATATTTTGGTTGGAACTACCGCTACCAAATTGGCGCGAAAGGTTGGCATATAAATAGTAGAAGTAAAATATATTTATATATTGGTGCTTTACCCGCGATTGTCATTATCCAATACCTGATTTCATTGTTTTTGCCTTACAATGCGTGTTTTATTGTTATGTTGCATAACTTATTCCTTCTTCATGCGGTGTTGCTGATAATTTATCTCAAAATTCTAATGAAGAATTATTTACTACGTTCTCTACAAAGAAAATCGGGAAAAGAATTGAACTACAACTAGAAAAGACACAGAATGCGCGTGTGCTGACCGACAAGGAGCAGAATGCACCCTTGCAATATCCAGAATGAAATGTTTGCTTGTCCACCTCGAGATCATTCGTTACTTCGACACTTCTCATACTTTCAAATTGTGCTCTGGTCTTCTCAGGACTACCTGCAGGCGAAAAGGAGACTTTGCCTTTGCTTTCCATGTAGTTGAAACAGGGGTAATGGGACGGACAAGGGGATAGAAATGAGTTGAAAGAGATAGTGGGAATAGGCCAGTTATAAATGAGTTGAAAGGGTTAGTAAGAGGGGCCAGCTAAAAAGGAGTTGAAAGGGTTAGTAAGAGGGGCCAGATAGAAAGAACTTGAAAGGGGTTGTGGGAGGGGCCAGATAGAAAGAACTTGAAAGGGGTTGTGGGAGTTGTCGTGAGATATAAAGGAGTTGAAAGGGGAAGTGAGAAGGACAACAAGATCGAAAGGGCAGCAAGGGACAAACATACTATTCTCACTGTAGGCGATGATGAATACCCCTTTCTCATGTATGTATTATTCCTCCTTCCCCATTTCTCTCTATTCTCTCTTGTATTACTATCAAATCTTGCTTTCTCTTTGCATTCGTATAATTTTACGAATATCTCCAATATATTGTGTCCCAATTACATAGGTTGTAGAATACAGGCAATGAATTGCGTCTGGATTGAGGTACTGTTCTCTTTCAACTAAGCTTCATATGATTAGGAAACCTGCTCAGCTTGATGGGTGTACCATTTGTGGTCACCTTGTCCGTAATGAGCTTATACGATTTGGTTGGTAGTTGGTGTTTCCTATGTGAATGCCCCTTTTCACTGGCCTGTCCTTGTTCCCTGATGTGCCCTTGATTCTCTCCCTTCCTTGATATTCATCTCGCTTCCCATCAATCAATAACTACATGTCATCAAGTATTGTTATTGTTTGTTGGTTGTTGGTTATCACTTGCCTCTTTCTTCACACACGAACAAATTATCCATAATACGGGAAGCGAAAAAGAGGAGATGGTTGGATACATTGCAGAGAGCATTACAGTACAGGAGGAGCAGAGAGGGAGAGTGAGTCAGAGACGGAGAGGAGGACAGTGGAGGACGAGTAAGGCATGAATGTGGTTGTGCATCTGCTGTCGGCCGTAAGTCCGTTGCCGGACGGGGACTACATTGACCGGTTATCGTACTGTTATTCGGCAGTCGCCTTGGTCGTCACATCGGCATTCATCTCTGGATGGAGGTACTGTTCCCTTTATTCTTGACCGAATATCTTGTCACGTGTTCCATTGTATCCTTATACATATCGGTCTCCCTTCCTCATTCTTTTGTTTCTTCCTCAGAGTAGTCCGTCACTGTATGTCTCTGTCTCTGTCTCTTTCACATCTTGTCCTCTATTATGTCCCTCCTCGGTTCCTTTCCAATCCTTCCTACCAGACTCCCTTTGCTGTCCCCTTATGATGTCCTCTGCAGCTTCGTCGGCTCTCCCATTCAATGTTGGTTCCCCGCATACTACAAGGGTGAGTATGATAATTGTCCGTTACTCGTTCTCCTTCCTTCTCGATTACAGGATGGTGGATGGAGTATGCATTAGACTATTGCTACGTGCAGAACACGTACTTTGTGCCCTTCGCTGAACAGGCGGTGCACAACCATTTCGACTTCGGAGTCCACATGGTCGAGATTCCGAAGAATCTGACGGAAAGGGACGAACGACAAATCGGTCCGTCTCCTCTTTCTTTGACTGCCCGCACTTGTTTGCCTGAATCGACAGCATAACTGATGCAATGTTCAATGGAATTAACATGCGAGGGAAAAGGAGGCCGATTATTCCCACAGAAGAGCACAGGCTGGCTACCCATGCTAGACCTGCCCCGGTAGTATTCGTACAAGTTAAAGGTTAAGCTAATTGTTTCAACACAAAAAAAACAATTAGTAGCACTGAGCAATACTTATTAGCCTATTTATGCCTCTACCTCTACCAGAACACTTGCTATGACATCCGACGAAATCATCATATTAGATGTATTGGTTATTCTTTTCTTCTTCTTTGCGTTGTTCCCGTTTTTTTATACAGTGCCTTCAGTCTTGATGGGACTGACGCTCTAAAGTGGGAACCCAGTGGAACGCCCCCCTACGCAGCGTTTTCAAGTTATTCCTATATCGCCGATTTAGAATTTGCAAATTCCTTTGTTCAGTCTTGAACTCCCTTTGTGTTTGTATGCAAATGAGGTTCTCTACATAGACCGGCTGTCATAAAACGACGTGCCTAGTCGACTCGGCTAAATAACGGACGTGCCTAGTCGGCCGACAGTTTGAACCGTAGGTGGACGATTATCTAACATATTATATATCGATCTCGGGATCCTCTGAATGACAAGTTAACTCAAAACCAGAGCCATCCGTCCCGTAAGGGTCATTAATGTGTTGGGATACAAAACCTTTGCGCCTATTATTAAAGGAACGAATTATGGACGATATTTCTATGCAAACGCGTATAGCCAAGGAAGAATATATTTTAGGCTACTACCAGTGGGTTCCGTTTCTACTTGCACTGCAAGCGATCCTCTTCTATCTGCCCGTAGTAATCTGGCGAAGCATCTATGAGAGTTCAGGTATAGTGAAGTGCATCGATTGATCCCTGATCAGGATTCAAAATCAAAGCGATTTGTGATACATGTTCGATCAGTTCGAATATGGAAGAAGGGGATCGTCAGAAGAATATGAACATTGTCGCTGCATTCCTCACTCAAGAAAATACTATCGCAGAGTCTCTCGGAGGCAAATTCCGAAAGATCGGAGATGGATCATTCATTGTTGCTGCTTATTTGGTATTTATTTTACTTTATCCAGCACAGACAGCGTGGGAATCCCGCGCGGGCTGACAACATCGTTTTCTTGATCGTCACATCAGACTTCTCAAGTTCTTTTTGAGAATTATGTTCTATATTTCAGTTCACAAAGCTGTTATTTGCTTTGAATGCGGTTCTGCAGTTGTGGCTGCTGAAGATATTCCTTGGAGTAGATGGATGGGGATGGGGATGGCAAGTGGCAACCGATCTCATGGCCGGCCGGGAATGGCCTGAAACCGGTCATTTCCCGCGGGTCACCCTCTGTGACTTCGCTGTTCGTGTTCTCGGAAACCTCCATCGACACTCTGTACAATGTGTTCTCATGATCAACATGTTCAATGAGAAGATCTTCGTTGTCCTCTGGTTCTGGCTGTGCTTTATGGTGGCCATCAGGTTCCTTCTTTTCTTTGTTTTCTCTTCACAATACATATAAGGGGGGGGGGTGGGAAAAATTCGGAAAAATGAAATTTGAAAACTTTGGTCATGTCTTAACCCATGGTCAGAAAAATTTCTTTGACTATGAGAGAATGCGAAGTAGACAACGTCTAACCGAAAACTTTGGTCAAACGCATGAAAAGCGCTTTTGCATTCTACCGGCCTATGCATTCTATCATGCTCCAGCCACACACGCGATGGAAACACGAGATGGGTTTGAGGAGAAGTGGTGGGATTGCTTATTATTTTGTTATGGGGAACGATTCCTTTGTTGCCGTATGCAAATGAGGTACTGTAGACCGGCGGAAGCAATATGATGTCCTATGCAAAGGCAAATGATGAAAGCATGAGAATAATTAATACCTTTTGCTACTGTCGATCTCCAACTGCCGTCGTAGTAATAGCACGATTTTTGAGGTGAAAGGAGAAAAATACAGGTACTATAAAGCAGTGAGTGTTGGTTTAATTCTTTGTAAATTGTATATTTTTTGCTTACTAACAATAAGATATCGACGTCATAAGAATTTTGTTGAGGAAAGGCTATCCTATCGGGGTAAGTTGGAAGAGGCATTGTTTTCCTTTCACATGAGAAATAGTGCTATTACTACGGTGGCTGCGTTGGCTTACAATTAGGAGTAAACTCGGGCTTAGTAAGGATTTATGCCAGTTAATGCGGCACCGTGCCGCATTAACTGGCATAAATAAGTAATAAAAAAGTGAAGAAAACAAAAATTAGCACAAAAAGTGGTTGATTGTAAAAACGTTCTCTTGAGATTATGAATTACGTACTGTGCGTGTATCACTCACACTCAGTGCTCAACAGTCCAGTCGTTTTCCGCCTGCAGTCCAAACCAAATACGACCGTAGCCGGTGCGAATGTTGTAGACATTTGTTGCTAAATATGATATACGGCTATTGGCAGCCTTTATCCGGCATTCTGCGCGATTGTAGATCGTAGAATCGTCTGTAGTGAAAACAATTGCACTGTTGTGCACCGAGCAATTGGTGCTTAAAAAACACGGTGGTGACACCTTTTTAGAGTCACCTCCATGTTTTTAAATCATTGATTAGGAGCTTTGCGCGTACGCTGTGAGCGTTTCAAGTATGGCGCAGACTTTCATCACAACGTTTCACAAAAATCTTGGATTTGGCGCTACCTTATTAATAACTAACAAGGAAATTGCTATATTGTTACCTCCCGCAAGTGTGCATGGCCGGAGCGGTCGCAAATGCCAATAGACTACAAAAGCGCCTGAAGAGGGCTGGCAGAAAAGCTCTTTGCGCAGCGCAATATCCGAAAGAAACCGCATGTTGCAATGACAAAAAGTAAAGTAACATTTGGTCTGTAATAGGCAACATGTATGTACTAATAAAATGTTCGGGAAAAAGGGATTTGTTTGAATTGCATTAATGGCAACGAACTAAACATGCTGATTGATAAACCAGTGGAATACCAGTAGCCTGTCTACAAGCAAATACGGTTTCACTCGGGCACTTCGCTGTGCTTCGGGTATTTTGTCATCTCATGCTGTTCCCCTTTTCAATTTCGGGTAGTTTGTCGTGCCACCTTGGTACAGTGCTGATTGCATACTTTCAGTGTATACAGTCTGATCAACTGGACAGTGAGTACGGTACTCGGCCAAGGAAGGAGTGCTGTGTCGCGTTATATGCGCGATATTCATCCGAATCGTGCACACTATTTCGATCAGTTCATTACACAGCGACTTCGATCTGATGGCGTATTCGTTGTCCGATTGGTCGCTCTCAATTCGGGGGATACGGTAGCAGCCGCCCTTGTGAGGACAGTCTGGGAGGATTTCTGTCAACAGAAAGACCGCAATCTTCCACCATACGTTGAACCTCTTCTCATTGCCGACAAAGGACATGATAATCTATAGCCAGATAAACCTATTCGCTATCCTTGCTGTTGTATTCTATCAAAAGGTTATTGTGCCATGCAATATCTTATTATTACTTATTTTTTTAGGTCTTTCATACAGTTGATAAGAGTATTTGTTGGTTACAGAAATGTTCTTCCTTGACGTTTTCGCGAAAGGATTGAAACCTCAATTCGATGATGACGTCATCGATCGACTCAATTATTACTATACACCAATGCTGTTCATCATATTCTCACTAACCCTCTCCGCCAAACAGTCAGTGAATCCTTTGCCTTTATTCATTCTTAATATTAACAACAGTATGGTGCCAGAGAAGGCAGCCTATTCACTGGAGGGTTAGGGGGCGGAGTCTCACGCCCGGATTGGTCAGCGCATCTCCCACCCACTTTAAGTGTGGAAATACACGGAACAGTTTTCACTTCTACCGGGTTAGGCTTAGTAAAGGCGCAGTCTGACAGGTTTTTTCTTGGGCTTCTAATTAGCAATCGCGTTGGGGAAGCGTTCCATCCGCCCATTCGCCTCCTATTCCACACCCTGAAGACAATCGAGAGGATGACCCATTGCTACACGAGGAAGATGGGGGCGGAGCGTTGCCTTTTCAATGGAAGTAGACCCATCTACCCAAACATTACATCGAAACTATGCTGTCTCAAAAGGCGACAAGTTGTCCTTGTTCCTGCTGACGACACTCGGACATCATTGTATGGTTATTGGAATATCCGTCAATTAAGACGCGATTTCTGTAAGTACGAGTCTACGATGGACGTAGCAGACGAAAATGGGAACTAGAAATTGGTATTGTTATGGGTTATAGCCAAGACGTTGGCATTGTCAAAACCGAAAACCGTTTGAAGATATCTCATATATGAACCGATT
>JACMIJ010000674.1:0-16651 GCA_014805365.1 Koerneria luziae
AATGGGTCTAAAAACGTGCACGTTATCATAGCACGTTAACGTGCCCGTTTTCAGACCCGTTAACGGGCCCACTAGAAATACCAGAGAACCGCTCACACCTCAAATAAAAGAGCAGCCAATGTTGGCACTGATCGAAAATGATTGATAAAAGTAATAATAATGGTCTAAAAGGAAGAAAATGTGCAAAAATATCCGCTTCACTTAATAAAAGGTGAGAAACCTTCTTCATAGACGTGAACAGCGAGTTTCTGAGTTGTGTTCGTAGATTGAACACGGGAAGAAGAGAACGGACAAGGGCGACGGCCACTTCCTGGTTCATTCCCGACACGCACAACACCCTTTCCAGTGATCGCCAGCTATTCAATACTTCCATCGTACGTTCACCAACCACATCTGCCAATACTCCTGCAACTTATCATCACATTACTTTCCTAGAAATCTTTTCGCACCAAAATAGAGATACTGTTCTATCACTACAGAACTGCAAGCTCCTAAAACAGACAACCCACTGCACGGTAGAGAGGGTCTTGTTGGCACTGAGCTATGCACTAAGCTAGAGTCTGTCAGGTGCTTTAGAAAACTTCCATAGAATGTCCATCTAGGAAGCTAGGAACAATAATTACATAGTAAACTTTCCACAATGAACGAAATGTTCTTCACCTATCAAGACGAAGGAGACCTTCGGATCACTGGCACTGCATATGTTGTGAATGAGAGTGTGGAGGAAGGGAGCGAGGGAGATATCGGGGGGCTTCACGAAGAGAAAAGAGCACAATGAAGAAGAAGCGAACAACCACGGACGAGGTCCTCCCGATACTCGACCATCCGAGAACAACACGGGATGGGACTGAATCAACCATCTCATGTTCAGTTCAAAGAAACATAAGAGAATATCCGACTCACACTGGGCAGATCGAGCAAGGCGTACGCCACACACACAAATGGTTCGCACAGAAGGCGCCAGACGGGGGCGGCGTCCGAAACTGATAAGAACAGGTCGACATGAGACTGGAGAACATGAATGTGGTCATGGAAGAGAGGGGTCATCCAAGTGCAAGTCCTCATTTCATCGGCCAATCGGAATATCCTCGAAAGAGTCTTCTTCAGTTCATCCAACATCCACGATTTGTGACGATCCATTCCACAGATCACAACACATGAGAGGAATCCGAATGACGATGAAATCACCCGATGACGGACCGACTGCAAACACTCTTAAGGAAAGAGGAATAAGGTATCCTTGCTAAGAAACGAAAGCTGTCAATGATATATTGAATGTTTTGTGGAGAACTATTATGTGTTGTAGTAACACCCCTCCACCTATGATGTTTACAACAACCCAACGACCTTTAAAACCTCTTGCGCTATATATATAATGGGTTTGATAAACATATATAACAGGTAGTAGCTGCGACATACGAAGAGTGTACGGATAAAGCACAAATGCAACTATACTTTCAAAAGATGGAATATGCTTTTGATGACGTGATCATTGTTCATTGTACGAATGAGCGTAAGAGAGGACAACATGGGGCGAATGCAATCCTTCCCCCAACAATCCATCAGCATTCCCAGAATCGTCTCCGACTCCTCCACACACGTCTTCGACAGCTCCAATGCTTTAAGAGACCTAAACATAACGATAAGAGTAAAAGAAGAGACCATACCATAACTCTTGCGCGTCGTGATCGAAACTCGAAAATGAGGAAAGGGCTTCATCGAGATCATTCTGGACGAATAGACGAACAACGTGCATCAATCCACATTCCCTAAAAGAACAATCTAATTTTGCAAGACTTGACGTTTCAAAACCGGTTTTTTACTTTGTTGCAAACCGTTGCAATATTTATTTTATAAGCTGGATAGACTTGAACAGTACGTGCAAATAGAAAAATATTTGTTTCAGAAGTAACATTCTTGTTTTTTGTCAATTTTTATTGATTTTTATGGCCTTTCTAATATCTAATATCAATCCACATTACATAGAAGCAAAGACAAAGGCAAAGTCTCCCGTATTCAACGCATTTCGCCTACATAGAAGCATGATATGCGAAACATGCACACTGTTGTATAAAATTAATTCACTGTAACAGAAACGCAAGTTCAAAAATACCATAGTTCTACACCACTGGTACACCTTACATTTGAATTGAAAATGATAGGTGCCGCAATTGAAATGTTGCACCTCAATTGATATGAAATACATCAATTGAGAAAACAACTAAAATGCAATGGGTAAAACAATTCAATTGGGATATACAACATATCAATTGAAAACCAGTCAACATTTCATTTGAGGAGCATCATCTCAATTGAAAACCTAGAAAACTTAGTGAAATTGATATGTTACTGATTTTCAATTGATCCCTGAGTATCTGTAATTTCAGGGACAACATTCAGCATTGCATGACAATAGCTAAATGTAAATAGTTAAAAAGCAAAAAGCCTGTACTTGCATTTATTATTAGATACTGTAGAAATATTTTACGTTGCATTATTCGTACTAGGCGCCGCGGCAAACTTTACGTTTTTATAATGCAGTAACAAACAGACGTTTTTTGTCTATGTTTGTTGCTGGTACGATCAGCACGCACCACCTATCGCAAGTGGCTAATGCGAGCCATTTTTATCTATCATTTACATAGAAAAAAAATCATACTTTGCAATGGCGATAATATGAGTGAATCGAGTAATAGGAGAAACTTTGAGCCATTCCTCGACTAAAGGAGAACATCTTTCAGGTGCACCATCCGCCAGCTTCTTCACCATCACTACAACACAATCACGCCATCTGAAAATAACGCGTCACACCGCAATTATCACTCAATCTACGGTAATATCAGTGAAGCAGGGAAGACATTAGCATAAGATCGAAAAGAGAAGTCACCTTAGAGTGGTCGGCTGGCATAGATTGCTCGTCTCCGCCACACATCCCAATACATCCCAAATCTCATCCATAGACATCGTCGCACACTATTAACGCAATGTTAGATCTTACCTTTCTCAATTCATGTCTTTATAATGTTCACTGTACGACTGGAAGGTATTCCCATCCTCTTCAAAAATTGGTTAACTCGGTTCAAAACAAATTATATTGTTTCGAATGAAAACTATTTTTTATAAGGACCAATGAATGCACAGTTGTTGTTGTTTTTTTGCAGAATATGATCCCTGTTTGTCACGAAACAATAATTAGCGTGAAGGGAAAGAGTGAAGATAACCTGTTCGAGTACGACATTGTAGATGGTGACGAAGGCGGCGACGGACAATTCTTTGTTTCGGATGGTATCGAATACACGACGAAGAAACGATGTCCGGGCCTCAGAAGGCAATTTCGCCTTTTCCACCAGCACGAACCAGTCTGCACACACCTACAACTCACAGCAAGATCATGTCTTCAGCTGGTTCCAAGTATACTACTAGATAGCAGCAACGTCTCCCCACTCTAAGGAAACAGAAACTACTCACAAATGGAATGGTCAGTACTCAATACGTAGATCGCAACGAACATATTCCAAAGCAGTATGTACCACTTTATGCTACAGATATTTCAAGTACCTGAATTTGTGACATTTTAAAATTTCATTAAAAACGGTTTAAATAACTACATGCGCTGCTAGCAAAACATTGTAAAAGGATTTGCCTGCACCGAGCCGTTGTGGCGCAGAGGTAAGAGTAAAGGCGCGAGATTCAAATCACGCTGATGCTTGTTTTAGCAACACGTTCTGGTTAAACAAACACATATTTACCTCATCACAGAAAAAACACTTGAACGTAATTAAGTAATTGATAAAGTACAACAGCGCAAAACTGTATGAGACCCGGTGGCTTCAAAACAGGATGCAAGGCATACTGTAGGTGGACTCTTACTTTGCGCCACGCATGTAAATCCCATTAGAATGTTTCGCTGAGGGCTCATGTGTTCAAGCCGTTTTCAATGCAATTTGAAGATGGCACCATGCCTGGAATTTGAAAGTAGTGCCTGCATAACATTCCATGTTAGTTTCGCTGCGATCTGCAGAATTGATTAGAGACCGTCGACTTGTCAGTGATTCAAAATGACAGTAAACTTGATAGTGTCTCAACTAAAAACAATCTCAATGCTCAACAGTCCAACCGTTTTCGCTAGAGACGATTTTACGACCTACAACAGAAAAGACACCCCCCTCTTGTTCAGCACTGAGATTGTCCAACAATGAAGTTAACACCGAGCCAAAAATGCATCAGTATTGCGTTTGGAGAGTTTTGAATCACTGCAAAGTATCCCTTTTTAATGGGCAGTCAGGCAAACATAATTTTAAGAACAGCCCCAGAAAGTAAAAATTTGGACAAAAATATGAGTGAAACCTTTGTTGTCATGCACAAATTAGATACTCTGGAAAAATCTGTCTCCGGGATATCAGACGGAATTTTTACGGGATATCCCAGATGGGGATTTTTACGTCTTATCTGAGAAGCACCGACCCTGCGAATGCGGGAATGGTGTAGGGAAGAAGAAGAAAGAAGAAGATGCTGTTGCATGAGTTGCGCACACTCATAGTGCTATAGTATGAATCTCACTAATTGTAAGACATGTTCTTGTTTACGTATGCATTTGCTTTCCTTGATATGGTACTGTTCGACTAGTTATGCACTATTTAACAAAAAAATGGACTACCCCTTTCTTGCGTTTAAAGGTATAGTTTTAGACTATCTAATATTTTAATCTTTTTTTTGCGCTGACAATAAGTATGCATTTTCTTTTTTGTTGCTCTTTCTGAAATCTTCACAGAAAAACCCCGCTGCACTAAAAACAAATCACTCTTTCCTTGCCAATTTACAGGAATGAATACGTACCTGTGACAACTTGTCTCCTTCGTCAGTGGCAGTTTCCAATTCTAGAAAGGCAAATAGTCGATTCTGAAGAGTATTTGGAATGTATGTCCACGAACCAGTCTTTGTTGTGGTTCTCCTTTGGTGGTCTCAAGTAACGCGAGGATTCCCTTGGACAAAGCTGCTAATTCGCCTTCTCCCATTGCCCCGCATTTGATGCGCTCTGCTTTCTTTTGCAAGTTGTAGACATAGTCGCTTATGGAGCCCTTCTTTGAGTTGCCTCCTTGTGTTTGTTGTGTGATTACACCTTGGGTGTTATACATTAATTACCTGAAATGAATAGTACAACAGATTCATTAATAATACTCATATGCAAATTAAGCACATTCGACCGACGGTGTCTCATCTGTAAGTGATCTAAGAATACCACAGCACCACGCCACAAGCACGACTTAACATCAGTACAGAATCTATTTTACAGAAAAAAGAGAACGACATGGGACAAGAAGATCGTCTACCGGGATGATAATGGGGACACGTGCGACATCCCGGTACAGAAGTGAGTGACTGGATGTCGCCCAGGCACAATAATCCATCCCGAAGAGAACACTCGCCAGTCCAATTAACCCTTCTGACGCACAACGCCAGACCACACCACGCGATGAAGGTCCAGCAAAAAAATGATCGAGCTGGACGACAGGCCTCCCCATCCACCATACTCTCTGGATATTAGCCCTTGTGACTACCACACATTCCGCAGTCTAGAACAGTTCTGAAGAGGGAAAATATTCAAGAGTGAGCGGTATGTTAAAAACCTTCACGGAGTTGTAGATCGACTAACAAAAAAGGAACTGATGGATGGGATCGAGTAGCTACCAATAAATAGAGGAACATCGTAGCTATCAGTTGAGACTATTATGAAGATTAACCCTGTGCTTGTATTTTTCGCTAGTCAGCTATGGTGTGTGGGACGAGTGCATGTATACGGGTACTATTGCATAAGTGCGTCATGCGCTCTTTCGTTTCGTACACACGCACGCGCGGCCGCCGACGCGCCTGACTATGCCTTAACTAAGCCTAAGCGTCTGCGGTCGCGCATGCGTGTGTACGAAAGAGCACATCACGCACTTGTGCAGTAGTGCCGTATATGTTACATGTGTTTCACACTCAGCGCTTTACATAGCTGCCGGATCAACCCGTTTTCGGCTATCGATGTTCCGGCGAAATCGCTCCCAGATCTGGCAGGATCCGGCAGCGATGTAAAGCGCTGTGCAATACCATAATAATCGGTACACTAAGCTGCGCGCCCGAGACA
Source organism: Koerneria luziae (assembly GCA_014805365.1). Taxonomy (NCBI): domain Eukaryota; kingdom Metazoa; phylum Nematoda; class Chromadorea; order Rhabditida; family Neodiplogasteridae; genus Koerneria; species Koerneria luziae. The sequence goes on from JACMIJ010000674.1 coordinate 6,128, forward strand.
CCGTGGTTTTATTTGACGATTCCAACGTTTCTTGCAGTAGGAATCGTAGTAATAACAAGTTTAACAGCAGTAAAGGAAAAGATTGAGAAATTGAAATCCATAAAAAAATAAAAAGAGAATAAAGCTTTTATAAAATAATGCTGAAAAAAGAAAAATCTTTTGCAAATTTTTTTCGAAATTTAAAAAATCCCGCCGAAAATCTTAGAACAACACGAAAACACCAAAGACACCACGCAGCACAGTGCACCATACACCGTACACCATAACTATTTTTTTAAAGCTGTGACGGACGGTAGAATGCGGGGGCGCCAATTCTCGTGAGGACCGCCAGCCTCAGCCGATTTGACCTGTTCATGCGAATGATAATCTAGGATGGTCAGGGTGGCAGCTCCTTCTCGAAGTAGGTGAGACAAGAGCGTATCGGGATGACCTGCCAACTCGAAGATCTTCTTTGCCTCATTGCTGGCTGCAGATGCGGAAAGCGGACGTGCGGTTGAGGACAAGGAAGAGAAAACGAAGGGGATCTCGACTACTGACCGGCTCCTTCCATCTCTTCCATAAGCAGAGGAAGGGGACCGTCGGTGGGGTCCAAATAGGCCCCCCCTGCCCTCACCGCTCTGGTCAGTCTTCGATCTAGCGATGTGAATGGTCCATTGGTCCGCGTGGGATGGACGTTTTTCCAACGGAGGGCAGCGACTTCGCTGATTCTGGCCATAGACCCGAACTGAACCGCCGCCAACAATACGAAGGGCATTGTTGACTCCGACATCCAGAACCTTCACGATGTGCCTTCTCCCTGTGTGCAGTTGAAGACGACCTCCTGGATGACCCGAGGATGAGAGGATCAAATGACCCGACGACGGTCCGAGGAAGGAACGAGCCGCTGCATTGTCCGTTGCCGAGAGGGTGGCCTCGGCTTCCTTCACGTATACACAGAGAAAAATGACTAAATAAAATGACTGCGAAACGCTGTAAGCCATTATAATGGCTTACAGCGTTTCGCAGTCATTTTATTTAGTCGTTTTTCTCTGTGTGTACGAACTGTCGAAACCTTGCGAAGGCAGCGGAGGAAGCTCGCATAGTTGAAAGTGCTCGGCCGATCGAGAGCACTTTCTCCCATTCTCGGCTGTCCAAAATACTTTGGTTAAACTGTGGCAATTCAATGTTCGCATAAACATTTTATTCTCGCACCTCTTGTATCCAGTGTATTTCATACATTGAGATACGTTGAGATAGCGGCTGGCGCAATTCGATCTGCTCGAAGATCTGCTCTAATGGGGTATGGTACCAAAATCCTGAAGTTGTGAGAGTGTACATAGGTATCATGCATGTAACTAATTATACTCTACTGGTAGAGCAATCATTTCGTATTTTTCGGGAGAGTTGGGTGTAGTCACTGTAGCTCTCACTCACTCTCTCTCACTCTCTAACCCGTGTCTAATGGAATCATCGTCTGCATGCTGCATCATCAACGTCATTACGAGAAATAATGAAGAACGAGCGGCTACCTATTTATTATCTTTGCATGTCAGACAATTTGGCAAAGTGGACATTTCGGCGAAGCGGACAACTCGGCGGAGAATCCGTGAGAGCGAGCAGGCTCTGTGTCGAATCGCTCCGTCAAAATGTCCGCCTTTTACGGCCCAGCGTTTACATGAGGGCCTCTCTTGCGCGTAACTTAACGCTTATTGTATTATTTTGGCCAAAAAGTTTTGTCAAATTTTTGCTTTCTCTTTTGTTGTTTTATTGTATCTTAATCTCAATGAACAACATGGTCATCATCACTGTCCACCACTGTGGTCCATCGTTTGGGCAGGTCCGCGATTCCTCTCCTCCAGAACTTCTGTGGCTATATCTTGAAGAACTCGAATACCTCCGATTTCAGGTTGTCGTAGTTGGCGAAGTTTTTCCCTTGCAGATCGAGCTTGAGAGTGCTGAAGATGTGGTAGTCGGAGGGAGCCAAGTCAGGAGAGTACAGTGGGTGGGACACCGTATCCCAGCCCAGCTCGGTTAGTTTCCTCTGGGTCACTCTTGCCACGTGAGGCCGAGCGTCGTCATGCAAAATGTGCACCAAAGCGTTTCTCGGGCGCATTTGTTGAATGGCTTTGGCCTGTTTCTGTAGCTGGGTGGTGCATAGGAGAGTGACAGTCCTGCACTACGGGAGCAGCTCGTAGTAGATCATCCCTGGTTATCCCACCAGACACAGAGGAGAATCTTCTTCTGGTAGAGCTCCGGTCTCGGATGCATCTGCAGTTCCTTCCGCGAGGAAGCCACACGACAGCCAGCTCTCATTTCCGGTGATGATGTCCTCCAGAAACTCCTTCCGTTGGGGGCGAAGGCGAAGCAGAAACTGACAGATAGTTGTTCACTGGGGACTGCCGGGTGTACTCAGATCCATAGGGAGAGGACTCTTCTATGGCCAAGATCACGAAGGCGATTTTGGCCATAGAATAATATGTTACTCACCGTAACTTCCTTGAAAGTAAAGTTATTTGTGGTGTACTTTATTGTGGGCGGAAGCCACATACTAGGCAAGGGCAAAACAGCCACACAACATGTTGTTTCCGCAGGTCTACAGTACCTCATTTGCATACGACTACAAAGACTTCCCTGACATAAACAAAAGGATGTGCTAATTTTATTGTTAGACCAGCGGAAATTGCACTGTCCTAACATGATGTGAGCCAGGAAAAGCCTGGCTAAAAATCAGGCTTTTTTCTGGCTGTGAGCATACGTATTTTTGCATGGGTACGTGGTAGTAAGAAGTAAAAAGTGCGAAGAATAAAAAAAAATACTTACGATTATAACAAGAGCTAAGGTGTCCGTGTGTCTGTCAGTAACGCCAAGGTCATCTCATTTCTCAATTACAGTAGCAGCATACGGTATGTACCATCAGCCTAGCGTTACCATGTGGCCGGGTAGTTCATTTTGCGTAGTACGTAGTGCGTAGGACGTAGTACCACATGCCTCTAGTAGTATTAAATAATAAATTAATTTGTAGACATAATCAATGCCCTTATTGTTAGCAACGTGCCAAAAGAGTGCGTTCTGTCACAGTATGCCTAATTTAAATATTACAATGTTGTCCATTTCCCAAAACTAATCAATTTTTAGGGGTGACGTTTTTCATCATCTTTTGTTCTCACAATCAGTTACTTAATATTCAAACTATTATTAAGCATTAATGTTTGCGCGATTGTTATGCCTTTCTGCGTTGTAATACGAGAACTGTGTATACAGGAGGCAATGTTTACAGACATGCAAATTGATAAAGAGGGGAAATGAGAAACGTGATGCTGTCCCAGAAAATACGTTCACACTGTCTGCGTTTTCCTTGGCAGTTGTTATTTGTTTATTTGTTATTTTATTTTCTATTTTTAGTTTACATTTCGCCAAATGTCACATTTGTTCGCTTCTTCCGTCTCCATATGTGAACACTTGTTCGTCACATATGAAGCGTATGTGTCTATTCCTGAGCTATCGTTGCGAATATCGCCTTTTATATATGCGTGCCTGTCTCTTAAACGTTTTATTCGGGGATTCTTTACATTCTCTGACATTCGAAACCTTCAACTCAAAATTTATCTGAATTTTGTCATAAAATTCTACTTGGGAACAGATATTCTTGGTAATATGTGTGTTTTTTGTCTATGCTGCTTAGGTCCATTTCTTTTCTACATTAGATTATCAGGAATCAACATCTGATTGCTTGCAGGGTTAGATAAGAGCAACCATCAGTTATTGTTCTTTATCAATACTGGTTACTATATGTGCTTCTAATTTGAGCCAGAGATTACACTGGCTATTTATCCCTCTATTGACAGGCTCAGTTTTTCCAACGATGTCGAGATCTGAGGACACAAATGCTATATAACTCTCATGTTGCATTATTTCCTCATCCAGCGAGATTTCGATCCTTGATGTCAATAATACGTTTTCTCTTTGTGTTACTGCTTTCTCCTGGTACTCTGTGAGCATTCTTAGGTACTGTTTGATTGCTTGATTATCTGTTATTTGATGATCGGCTGAATGCATTATATCGAAACAAGTTCTTCATCAACTCCCCTTCTATTTTTCCTCCTGTTTATATTGGTATGGAGATTGTGAATATGTATTCCATGACAGGTAAATGCATCTGTCTTCTTACCATTCGTATGTCTCATACAGTATGCCAAGATGTCTTATATGGGAATGGGAAATATGTCTCTCTCGTAGAAGGCGTACTTCCGAAATGATTTGCTTCTTAAAGGGTGGAGCTGTATGTTTGAAGGCGTTATCTGTGATGGGATGTGCTGCGAGATGACTGATTATTTATGTGTGCTGCGTATTTGGTTGGAATGGCATCTGTTTGACCAGCTTGATCTGTTCAATCGATCCGTTGTATCCATGTGCCATGTTGCTTATCTTATCAGTTGTATTTCAGGAGCGGGCCTGTGTATATGTCCGGGTAAGTGCCTTCGGGGTGGATATGTGTGTATATGTGAACGGGGCGAGGGGATGGCTTAGAGGGGCGTGGCAACAGATCGATGGGGCTGCCGACTACCTCATTGATTGTTACTCAGAAGCAGCTGTTATGAAGGAAGATGAAGGGAGTAATCCAAGGGATAGTATGTGGATGAGTATGGGGCTGCATAAGGGAGACGATGCGGGTCGGTATGTATCCCCGGTCCTTCCCTCACCAGCTCCAACCATTCCAGGCGCCGCAGGATGAGCAAAAAACGCGAGAGTATCGAACTGGCTTCACTCGGTTTGTTACTTTTCTGATGATATCCAATTTCCTACATGCATACAGTTTTCATTTTGTACTACTTTACTGTTATGATTTGTACTTCAGCTCTATTTTGAGTTCCTATGATGTGAATATGCTTACTTTTCAGCTCCGGGGACGCGTGTGATGTTCCTTCTGAAGGAGAAGAGTGACCTACCCGCACTGTTCACTGAGATGGGGGAACTCGGTGGGAAGGAATGGAGGGAAACCGCACGATGGGTCAAATTCGAGGAGGAAGTCGAACAGGGTTCGTTCTCTGCCAGGTTGCCGCTGGGACCGCACTCTGTTCTTTCCCATTCGGATGTCTTTCAGGTGGCAACCGATGGTCCAAGCCTCACGTGGCGGCGCTGTCCTTGCACTCCTTGTTCCAACTCCGTTCCTGTCTCCTCAATGGACTCTTCCTCATCGAACTTCCGCACACAGACCTTCCATCTATCGTTGGTAAGTATTTTTGAATGTATTTTGTGCCATTGTTGTTTCTTAATGTCTTTCGTATTGTTCTTGGATTCTTTGTGACTCCACTATGTTGCCGCGAAATATCTAGTCAGCCTTTTTATTATGCTTGATATGACAATTTGATATCTAAGTTATGGTGTGCCCATCGTTCCTGCATGACCCTCGTCATGCTGTGTTGTAATGACTGCATCGAAGGATAGCTCCTATTTATCGTTGAGGAACAAATTTGTCTTGGGAAGAAGTCGGTTGTTCGGATGAATCGAACGTTCTTCATAATACCTTGTATGACGTCATGTTGCCAGCTGATCTCTGTCTTATCATCTAGAGTGTTCCCTGGATCAGGGGCAAAGGGTGAATGGAATTCTATTTGATGTTGCCGTCCCTTGGTGATAAGGCTATGATAGTCGTCAATTGGCTGCTGATTGCTGATGTATGGGATTGTCGTTGTTGTCCCGTATATGACATTTTGGAGTCCCCCCCCTCCCCCCCCTTTTCGACATTCCACTCTCAGCCTCCAAACGATTGCAAATTCCGTGTGGCTGTTGAGGCAATTCTTTTCTTCTTCAGTCACTGACTTTGACTACACTCGTATAGAGACGGCGACGATAGACACACATGCATCCATGGGTAGAATTCAGGTCGATCTCTCAAAGGTTCAATGAATTCTCAGTCATACGCGTATATTCTCATCAGCCAGAATGGTGATCATATACTAATGAGATAACTGTATTGAGGGAGTGGCAATTGGTGTGTATGTATCCCTTGGGTTTTATGCCTTTTCTGGGTGTCTGGGTGCATTCGTAGCTTCTTTCCAAAATGTGATTATTCACTTTGAGAGGAAGAGAACCGCATATTCTCAGGGAAAAAAAACAATTGAAAGACAGTTACATCAATTGCGATTTCAATTGGTTTTCAATTGAAATGTTGCATCTCAACTGAGCTGTTTTACCAATTGATTTTCAGTTGCTTTTAATAGATATAATTTTAATTGATGCTAATTGAGATGCAACGTATGAATTGCGATTCCAATGCTTTTCAGTTAATATGTTACACATCAATTGAGGTGTTTTCTCCTTAATTACTGCTGTTTTTTCTGTTTCCTTGGTGCGAAGAAGTATGCAAATGCTGCAAGCGGCAGCTGTTTCAACATATACGAAAAACAAGTGTTTGTGGTTGATTGTACTAAGAGAATCGAATGTCTAGCACGCAGTATAGACCCCTAAGGTGGTCCCCCCCCCACCAGACCCCCAAACCCCTTTGCCAGAAGGAAGTGTGTAGTGATAACATTATTTATGTTTTTACTTAAACTCTGATTGTTCGTTCTTGATATTTAGTAGATCAGTAAGAGAGTTATACTGAGAATGTGATTTACAGAGGCGGTGGTGGATGAGTTTGTGAAGACGGGCGATGTGGAGGAAGGCGACAGACGGGAATTGTGCGAGATACTCAATCGAAGACACGTTCATCAATATGAACAGGCACGACGATCTGGGAATGGAGACTCCAAGGAAGGCGGATTCCTCTCGGCCGTCAGATCCATATCTGATATTGGTATGTGTGATCTGAAGGAATGTGGGATACTGCTGTGTCGCATACATAGAGTAAGGAAATACGAAACCTCCAATGAGGGGGTCATTATTGACCCCTCATTGTCACCAAATGTTCATTATTCCTATTATCATGCTCAGGAACAAGTAGCCGAAGGTAACAATTCTACACATAGCAGTCCGTACTACCAAATAATGGTATACTCCACATACAAGCTTGTTCGTTTTGAAAAGACAGGCCATTGAATTAGGTAATGTTTTTCAACAGGAAAACTTACTGATTTACAATACAATTATTGTCTAATGAGTGAAATGGATTGTATCATGAGGTGAGGCGTCCGCATCACCTCACGATAACATTTTAATGTTCGAAGATGCATGAACCTGCTATGTATTTGCTTGTGCTTACAGGAAGATCGTTTTCGCATGGCCGAAACCTAACTCGTGCCTCAGAAGAGGAAGCGAAGAGGACGGGTACAAATCTGGAACTACCGAAGGTATGGTCGGAGAATGAACGAGAAATGATGTGCAGGTGGAGAGCGTCCCCAAGGAAATCCAGAAAGACAGTTCCTCCAGTGATGTGAAGGGGAACACACACTTCCTCAAGAAACTGCCTGCTGGTGTGGAGGCCTCGAATGTTCTCATCGGAGAGGTATGCTACATTCTTTTATTTCTCTGCCATTTCTTGTATTACTAATATGATGCCTGCCTGGCTTGTTTACAAATAAGCTTCTTACGTGCAAATGTTGTATTCTGCTTCACTTGCATAGGAAGGTGGGGTCACACTAGGAGTACCATCAATTGACTTCACTATAACATGATATGATCCATCCACATAGAACCTCCATTTACTACCATAACCTAACCGCACACTGCAGGGGAGGCACTATTTCGGGTTTAACTTCTCTTTTCTTTCCAATTCTCTTTTCTTTCCTATTGTTTCCAAATAAAAGAATCTTACCATTACATACAGACTGGTCACCTTTTGCTGTGAGCACTTTCTTGGGGGTGGGAGGGGGGTCGAAATGTGCTTTGCTTACATGCCATGTAATACGAAATTGTTTTTGCAGGTCGACTTTCTACAGCGTCACATATGTGCGTTTATTCGTCTAAAGACAGCGGCGATTCTTGGCGATTTGGCAGAGGTGAGAAGGAAAAGGAGTGGGGAGGGAAAAGGATGAGTGGCAGAGAAGGAAAGGGTGGGAAGCTAATGAGTGGCAGGTGCCCCGTGGGGATCTCCCACTTTCCCATGGAAAGAGCTCATAGATGAGACTGAGTATCATCCGAAATGACTCATAATACAAGAACAACAGATGTGAGCTGCGTGACAGCGCTTCTATTGATTCTCATGGGGTTGAACATTTCAGCGGCGGTTGGAGGCGTTTTTGAAATAGCAATGGCTTTTTGTGAGAGGGAGAAAGGTGTTAGTAATTGATAGATATGGCAAGGTATTTATCCTCATGTGCTGTGCCGACGTATCGCTGCGACGGCACTCATTTGGATCGTTCGTTAGCACTTGGGAGGGTTTTGAAATAAGGGGGTTGCTACATGGAGAACGGTTGGATGAGCCAGGTCCTCTTGGGAATACATTGATATTTGTGTAGGTGCCGGTGCCGACGCGATTCATCTTCCTCCTGCTCGGTCCTCATGGCCATGGCCAACAATATCGGGAGATTGGACGGGCGATCGCTACTCTCATGGCCGATGAGATATTCCACGATGTCTCATTCACCGCCCGAACTCGTAATGATCTCCTTGATGGGGTGGACGAATTCCTCGACCAAGTGACGGTCCTCCCACCTGGAGAATGGGATCCCTCCATACGAATCGAACCCCCGTCCACTGTCCCTTCACAGGAGAAGAGGAAGCAGGCCGGAAAGGTAGATCGTTCCATCCATCATCAATGCAAATGCTCATTCAGGAGTTGCTACTCGATTCGACGATGACTGCGCCTTCCCTTCCGACGAAGGAAGGGGGAGACGAGGACGAAGGAGGGGGGCATGGGGATGATCCCGCACTGAAACGATCCGGTCGTTTGTGTGGAGGACTGATCTGGGACATCAAGAGGAAGGCTCCCCATTATCTCTCCGACTTTACCGATGCGTTCAATATGCAGTCGGTGGCTACGATCTGTTTCATGTACTTCGCCCTGCTGGCTCCCATTGTGACCTTCGGTGGTCTCCTGGAAGAGGCGACTCATCAGAGGATGGCGGCAATGGAGAATCTCTTCGGAGGCGCAATTTGTGGTGTTGTCTATCATCTCTTCGCCGGTCAGCCTCTGACTATCATTGGATCGACCGGACCCGTCCTCGTATTCGAAACTATCGTATTCGATATGTGCCAGCGAATGAAAATCAAATACCTCTCCTTCCGGTTTTGGGTTCATGTCTGGACAGCCGTCATCATCTCTATTCTCTGTATTACCGATGCAAGCTCACTGGTCAGTATATATATTTTTTCTTATAAAATAATGGTCTAATTGTGAACGGTTATTATGTCTCTAACTGGGAAAATGGGGTAAATGTTGATTGTGTTTTGATAGTTTTCGACCAACATATGTTTCTTTTAGGTCTCATACATTACCCGATTCACCGAAGAGTCTTTCGCTACCCTTATTGCTTTTATTTTCATCTATGAAGCTATTATGAAATTGTGGAAGATCAAAGGTGCGTTATGAATGTGTATTTGTTCGTTACTATAATACCATTGTTTTGTTCTACTAGCGAAAGCCCCCCACCCTTAAAGTATAAGGTACAACTTTTTTTAATATGGTGCGACCACCTTTGGCGCCCATGGTCTCTAAGTTAACTTATTTGTCCATTTATATTAGGTTCACATAGTAGGTTTGGACTTTTGGTTTCCGATGCTCGCCTTCAGCACATACATCGACGTTTTACGTTACTATATTTCGAAAACGGGATGACTCTCTAATGGAAGGCGCCAGAAACAGGGTGTCTATTGAAAAAATAAGTTTCACGAACGGGGTGCTTCCAATGTTAAGGTATTCCAAAAAAATGGTGTTTCGGCGTTATTAATAACGTTGTTGTCGATGGATGCTTGAAGGGGAATAAGGGAATACCAATGACGACCCTAGCCTAGTTTACCCCTTAAGCCTTTCACGCAGGGCGATCGGAACATACATGTAATGGCAGATGGCCGATTTGTCATTGTTGAGAATGTTTTTCATAATTGTCGTTATTCAGGCCAATTGGATGTGATCGAATATTCGCGAACAGTCGTGGAGGGGACATGTTTCTGTGAGGCAGGGAAAGAACCTCTGTCCGACACACACATGCACAAGGCAGTAGAACTCATCGAGAAGAACAGCTGGCATATCAAACGCAATGACACCCATCTCGATTATTCACAGGTATTCACTACGCGTACAACTACGTCTTGCCTCCTAGAGTATACTTGGAGACACATATTTTTATAGGTTTCTTTATGGACTAGTTGTTTAGGATGTTCAATTTAGTCTAACGGTAAATTAATTCAGGTGAAACTTGACCAGTGCTCTCAATTGTTTGGTCATTTTGCGGGTGATTCGTGTTATCCGCTGTATGATAAATTGTTGATGTCGATCCTGCTTGCCTTCGGTACATTCTTCCTCGCCACCGCACTCAAGGTACAATGTTTTGACCAATTGAAAGGAAAGATGTGTTTTTTTTAGAATGAACCCATAGCTAGTTGTTGGTTGTTCAGGGATCTCGCAGTTCCCGCTACTTCCCCTCGAGGGTCCGCTCGATTTTGTCT
>JACMIJ010000675.1:0-16648 GCA_014805365.1 Koerneria luziae
AATTGAAAGCTGAAGAAACAGAAACAGGAGAACAATTTCTCCGAGGTGAACGATTTTCGGTGTTAGCCAACTTCAAACCTCGATATTTTGGTTGTATGAGCAGATACCTTTTCATGATCTGTGGCATTTCTGTCATACAAGTGCCTACTTCGTAGGTATTACTATTTGGGATTTGTAGAAAAACAAAAAAATTCTACGTGCCAATCTAGCCAAATTTGCTCGGTTCTTACAAATAACGTGTCGTAAATGATTCAGCGACAAAGAGGAAGCGTATGGTACCGAATTGTTGTGGTGTACCGAATTTTATTTTCACTTCTGGTTCTCATATCGACATGTAATATACAAATTGGTTTATGGCATATATGATTCTCCTGTGTGCGCTGCCGGGGAGCGGTGACATTCTGTTGCGCTCTCCTCCGCTCTCCCGGCCTTCGTCTTCTTTTTCACACGGAGTGTCCTCCCTTGGCAATTTCTTGCTGAGGGAGTCTCTACCTTCTCAACCTGCGACTACTCTTCGCCGACCACCAACGAGGAGATTATGCAACCGTGAGTCCAGAAGTTTGTTAGCTACAGGAAGAGATGGAGATGTCGCCAATAAGATCGGCACCACGTGAAACCGCTTCCTTTGCTAAACGGCAATAGAAATCTCATTGTACAGCGCGGTTAACAATAGCTAGAACAAAGAAATTAGCATAACATGCAATGCCGCTTTGAACATACGTGGGCACCCGATGGTAGAAGCCGTAGCAGGCATCCATCGTAGCTTTGAAACGAGCGGCTATGAGAGGATACGATAGACGACCAAGGGACTGCCCATGGAGTCACGTGGATCGGCCGCATCGTGATTCGGCAGCCAACATCTTCAGAAACACCTTTGAAGATGGCAACTGACACCGAATAAATCATTCATTCATTCATGAAAAGATCAATTTACACACATAATGTTTTTATTCTTACAATTAGTTTAAGCCAAAACAAGGAAAAAGGTTTTCTCTACGAATGGGTGTCGAAGTGTCATATTCGTATAGCAACGGTATCTCTGAAAAATATTGTCTTTGCTGATAGCGCTTCTACATGATTCACTCTTCTACAGTGATCAACTTGGGAGAACAGTGCTTTATGTGCACAAGTGCTTCGCATAAGGCGTGAACGATCTTGTGACTTGTGCAAATCGCGTTCTTTGCCAACAGCGAGATGAGTTCAGATCAGTTCCAGCTTCATTGTCAGCTTGCCATTTTTGGTAGGCGAGTCAAACAATCCTCGACTGGAGTCATTCAAGTCATTCAAATCAGTCGGTGTCGTTTTCCTTGTTCATCGTTATGTCAATAATTTCCCTCCATTCTCTACAATCTCCATACATTTTCTGATATTCGACCACCATTTCTTATCATTGCTGATCTTTATTCAAAATAGCAATATTATGGGAAAGCTCTTAATAACGATCCACAGCGCGGAGAGGCATTGTACGAGAGGCGATGTACTCCTGCAATGTGCAAAGCTCTTGCCTAGCAGAAAGTATTCTGCCAATAATCTTACAATTAGAGCTTCATATTAGTTGGTTGGCGTGATTTACCTTGATTTTGTTTCTTTATCTGCACACCTTTTTTGTTGTTAGTGACAAGAAATGCATAATAATAATACGTAGACAATGTGTTTAACAATAAGTCACAATCAACAACCAGGAAACAACCACATTTCAGGCAACGAGGAATGAACTAAACTGTAGCGTTATCAACGTATTTTCCATGCGCATTGAGGAGAAATAATCTTTCCATGTTCATGCGATTCCTACAAACAAACACTTGTTGATAGTAAAAATGGACAAAATACAGAAAGCTGTACATTTCTTCACTTTCATGTAGTAAAAGATGTGCACAAAAGTTATTTATGGAATTTAAAGCAAGATAAGTATATGAGATTGACGATGCTGCTATACATACATACGATAAATCAATTAGAAACGTATGGACGGCGAGTTATTCGATAAATTCAATTGGTCAGAGATTATCCATATTTTTATCCATATTTCGCCGTCTCTAGTTGTGCATAGTATTCTCTATTCACATGATAGTTGAAAGGCGAAAGCTTCTAAAATCGGGCCACGCCGCAAATATTCATTTTTCGGGAGGCGATGTAATCCTGAAATGCTCGTGGCTATTTTTACAACAAACAATACTATGGAAAGAAACAATAGCCTACTTATTGTTGGCTTTCCTGCTAGAAATTAGAATGCATACCTTTAGCAGAGGCCTCTCCTTGAACCTCAGATGAAATGCTTTGAGGGAAGGAAAGGCATCGAGACAGGCCGGCTCTGATCTCAGGTACGCGTCGAGGTCTTCGAAGAGCATGTAGTCCGCGAAGCTTATCTGGAAATGCGGAGTTCTTAGTTAAATAACATGGAACTAACGCATGAGTTGTGCGCACCACGGTTCAAGAGGAATGTGTAACTCGATCAAGAGCTCCTAACAATAAGAGCGTTCTCGTTACTCACACCTTCTCCTCTGCGAGTTCCCATTCAGATGCTATTCGTGTTTATGTCATTATGCGCATTTCACTCGACTAAGATCAAGAAACAAAAGAAAGAAATTACTTGATCGCCAAGGATGAATGCCTCGCCATTCTTGTGCGTTTTGAACAGTTTCTCGATCTTCTTGAGTTCGTTGGGCAGCGTTTCGTTGAAATAAACGTCTCTATGCTCCTGAAAAGTTATATTTCTTAATACCTTAACATTATTTTTTGTGATCTTTGAAATCGATTTAAAAATCAACGAACATAGTCATTGTAGATCATGTGAGCGTATTTGTATCGAAGATCTCGCAGTCCGTCAAAGAATGTGTCCACGAAAACATGCTCATCCTCAGTCGTTCCATACAGTTCTATAGCACATACATTAAATACCAATAGAAATTAAATGTATACTATGCTGTTACTATAGTAATATCATGCTGACACAGTACAGGTTACGCTATAACATCACGTACTTACAGAAATATAATGCTGGTGAGGGAACAAATTTCGGGTTCAAGGAATCTGTGAGAACTCACTCAAATGCTTGTGGGTACGAGCAATGTGTCTCATGATGGCTCCAGCCTGGCACAGCTCTTTTCCGTCTTCGTATACAATGGGAAGTTGGTGGAAAGGCTGAACATTGTGAATCAACTTTGGTTAACAATAAGAACAATGCGTGGCCAAATTGGTCTTGGTACACGCCACGCTCACATTGCTATTTCTATAGCTAGGACTAAAAGCTCTTTTTTTCAAATGAATCTTACTTTATCTCTAAATCTGAAGGTCATAAGTCATTTTTCTCCCGATCTCAAGTGCTCTGGTGGCTAGAATGTCTGCATTCTTGCTTCCTAGTTTTCTACCTTTCGGGTCTCACGGCAAAAGAAAACTAGCAACATTTGAAGTAAGAACAGTAACTGTTCATTACTAACACAAGTAGTACGCGAATGCTCCTTACGTATTTCTCTTTGTGTTGTGGCCATTCTTCCAGAGTGTACCGCTTTTCTTCGTATGGAATTTCATTGTCTTTGAACAACAAACGAATGTATTCGCCAAATCCTAAAATCGATACAAAGGTTAAACATATAAAAAATGGAAAGATTGCTTGGCATGTAAAAAAACTCACCTGCTTGCTTTTTGTTTTAAAAGCATATTTACAAAGCAAAAATGTGTTGTAATAAGGTTTGTGAAATCATTCTTACAACTAGAAAAACCTATGGCAATGGCTGAAAATAAACACAACAATTATAACAATGTAAAAAATAATATGTACCTCTGAAGTTAAAGTAAACGAGCGTATAGTTGGGCATGGCTATTCGTAGGAGCAAAGGGAAGGTCCGTCGCCCTGCCCACTATTTATATAGTTCTGACCGATGTCTGGCAGCCTGAACTCTTGTTAGTAGGGCACGTATCTCTTGTAGTTTGCTCTGACGACTGCTGTGGAACAGAAACTACAAGCACAAGTGTCACTGTTCTTTGGAGCGGCAAAATTATTTTATGTTTATTAATGCACGTAGTAAAAGCAGCATAAATCTCAAGTGTGGGAAACACTACTATGGCTATGAAGAATACATTAATTGACTGATTGGTACTATTAAGATTTTATTAATGATATCTGGTAAGTAAGGCTTGATCATTTTTAACTTTGATCATTTCTAGATAAAATCCTTTATTACTGGAACCGATGATGTTGACAAAGTGTTGTATAACAATAAGTCACAATCGCAGAACTGTAGTATTCACAAGCAAAATCGACTAAACTCTAGTGCTATCAGTGTGTATGTGCATTACATGATCTTTTGATATTTAAGTGTAATACGCACATCAACCTGACGGCATGCCGGGTTCAGTTAATTACTTTGTTTTATCGTTGCGTTTGAATATCGAAGAGAGCTCTTACAATTAGGCATCACATAGTTATTTGTCTGACATACCAGTGAACCTGCGCATAGCTCACCATAAATACTTTCCTGTTGTTAGTGCCTATGTTAGGCACATTACTTCACCACTTATAGGAATGGTTTTTTTGAAAAAGCATGAGATGCCAAAATTTGTGTGTCGTAGAATAATAGTATCGAAATAAATGTTCAGCGTTATGTTCCTCGAAGTGGGGTGTGATTATGCTTGGAATACTCTGAACCTTTAGCAGTAAATAATAGGCGTACAACGGATCGAATTTTCGAGCTCAAGTGTCAGAAGCAATACACGAGTGCACTCAAATTGATAATAAGCGTTTTTGAGAATTGTCTATTCTTGTACATGCACAATGTTCCATAAAGCATTACAATGCAGAAGTGACATGGATTCTGAACAATAAGAAAGCATTAACAGTGCACGATTTATGGTGTATGCGCTTTTTCACTTGTGTGTCGTTGTGCATGTGTTCGTGATATCTGGTGCACACATAAGCCAAATGCACACACATCCAGCCAAAGAGCACGAAAAAACAGAGTCGAGGAAAGTGTAATCATCTTCCGCAGAAAAATCTAAATATGCTTGTTAATAAATCATTCCAACATTCTTTACTTGATCACGAAACTAAAGTAGCTTATTATGATTATACAAACTCGACCTGATATCGTGATGTATATAAGATGGATCGTTGTGTTGGATGTTGGGTGTTGGGACGTTGTGGAAATAGTTGGGACACTGAATACGGTACAGCGGGGGTAACTTACAATTAGTTTTTTTTTCTTTCGAAATATGTATTTGTTCTCGTCCGTCCCTACAGAGATGCCTTCGTAATCGTACACAAATTAATTACTGTAGACCAGCGGAAGTAACATGCTGTGTTACAGATGTTATACTTGTATACAAAGTGAATTATTGTATAACACATGCATAAAATAATTTACTTTGCATATTGCTAATCGCTTAGTGTTTACAGATTCGGCTCGTGAAAATATGAGGTGGCCAATCAAGATCATAGTCTTACGATGGAGCGAGAAGTCGTTCAATCTTGACTCAAATACAGGATCTTCAATCTTGGCACCGAAACCGTGCACTCATAAACACTCTCCAGAAATAGTCCCATTTTTATGCGATGGATGCTATGAGCTTAACTTGGTCTGGCTTACTCCCAACACAATAATTTATCGAGTACGTAGAAATGCTATACATATTATATAATACAAGTATCACTTTCATAGAATAACAGCATATGCATATCAGTCAGATATCGATAGCCAGATCGATGGATCGATGATAGCAAGATGACGCGTACTTTCGTTCTCAATTTCCTCTTTCAACACTTCTCCGTGAGGGTGAAGAGGTTACTGACAAGACGCGTGGTATCACCGAGCGGAGAAGCGCCGAGCGCCGTCCTCGTTTCCGCGGGCATCGACTCGTGGACCGCACGAAGTGCGATATCGGTAAGGCTTTGCGGTTGAAAGGCGACGAGAACTCGCAGCCGCGTCTCTCTCTTATTCGCAGAGGCGCGACCAGAGAACAGCATGAGCTCGCCGTTGTCGAGCATTTGCATGTAGCTGCTCAACCTTTCATCGCTGCTGTGAACAGCTGCCGTCAGTGGTGCGAGATGCCCGATGTCCACGCATCGCCAGCAGCCAGTCACCACGTCGAGCACATCAATGTACCGCAGATAGCAAACAAGTAACAGATTTCGCAGATCAAGGAACCGGTCTGTCCATTGGGATACGTCAATATGGTGGGTCCATTGCTCGTCGCCCCATTGTCCACGCTGCACCTCGAATGCGCACAGGCGCAGTAGTTTGCGGCGCATTTCGACGTATAGGGCGTAGATTGTGTGCTCGTAGAGCATCCAATGCTTCGGCCATTTAAGAAACCTACCGATCTCTTCGCTGTCACCGTCGTTCATCGATAGCACTTTGATGTCCTTACGCTCGTCGGAAGCCAGGTAGACGGATTCTCGATCCGGAGCAAGAAGAACCGCCGTGTGTGTATGAGTGAAGTCCAGCGGGACGCACTTTTCCAGCACAACACTGTCGCAGGACGACGAGAGCGAGTAGAACATCATGTAATGGTCAGTGAAGTCGAAGAAATGAATGGCAAACGAACGTCGCTTCGGCAGCGTATAGCACTGCGAGTTCGCAGTCCGGCGGCACGTCTGGAAGCGAGACCGACTTGAGCCATTTGTTGAAGGGCTTGTGCAGGATTTCAACACGAAATGCAGAGCCAGTGTATCGAATGGCGAGTAGATACTCGTCGACATGCACGAGATAGACCTCAACCTCATCTGCCACCTTCATCGGCGGGTACTCGTACACCTTCTTCGTCGTGTTCATGAGAAGAACGAACTGAAAAGAAAGGCATAGTTACCATTGAGATGTAAACAAGCACCCGAAAGACGAAATCTTTCGGCTTTTGCCGAAACTTGACCACTGTAAACTCGTATGCGTTTTTATTTAAACATCCATAACGAAAAGCGTGTTTTCTTCACAAAATTAGCTACCACAGGCGCAACAACGAGAAAAATATTTCAACCCAGCATAAGCAGTCAGTAACAAACAGTATTGCAAGGTCAAGAGCAAAATCATTAAATAAAACGCAAAACCTGTTAGTAAGGCTGGGTGAATTGATTATTTCTTTGTGCATACCAAAACGTCTAAAGTAAATAACATTATTACTAATAACAATTAAAGATAAATCTTTAAACAAGCATAAATTATTATCAGGTCGCTCCCAAACAAGTCCCAAGGTGAAAAACATTGATAGTGCATGCTTTTTTGTAACGGTTCATTCTGTGGCTAAAAGGTGGCATTATTGTAGTATCATAGTTGTTAGCATTTATCGTAAGCGTATAAACATTGAACAAAAACAAGCTCGCTGCGTATGCGTCGCGGTCGGGTACAACCAAAGCCACAAAAACGGATCATAATTACCAGGGCATAGGTTTTTTCACACTTTTGTTGTCATAGGAGCAGTCCAGTAGGCCCAATGATTTGAACAAGTATGCTTTCAACAGCCCTTTTTGTAACTCCTGGAGTAGGATATCCTCACAATAAATAGGATATCCTCACAATAAATAGAAAATATAATTCTGAAGATTATGTTCTATAGAACGTCTTACATATAAGACGTGCCGAGGGAAGCGCGAAAATCTCGATTGCGGGGTTTTCGAAGTCATTTTGCAACTGCCTATCGCTTTCTTACAAAATGTTTGTTTATCATTCGGCAAGCATAGTTTTTCCATCCTCACATTATGAGCTCTAGGCTTCAGAATAACAATAAAACGACATTAATCTTACAATTAGTGGGCATATTTGAATTACAATTTGCATTGAAAATATCATAGCATGAAACAAATGCAAAATCATCTTTCTTTGATAAAGAGAAAAATATTTTGCATTTCGAATCCGGAAGTAAGTGAGGGTGTAGTTGAACAGAGTGCAGACACATGTATAATATTGTTAGAATATGACTGGATTGTGCATTATATAATATAAGGCTATTGTAAACTTTCTTTCTTCTACATTCCAGATAATATGCAACCCGAGAGCGTGGTCAATGTGAAAACATGATGTTTCGTATGTGTTGAAATGGATTTCAATGCGTAATACATACATATTACGGATGAAAAAAGCACATATTTATCGTGTCAACACATACAAATGTAATGTAATAAGCTATAATATGATATAATCAAACTTGCTCGACAGCGTTGATCAGTCTGTGCCTGGTCTTCAAGTGTTCCTGAAAGTATTTATAATTTATGGCTAAACACCGGAGCAAAAGATTTTTCCCCGACAAACGTTTAGTATTAAAGAACCTTGATCTTCGGTCGCTCCATAAATCGCTGTCGAAACCCTTTGAGCAATGGGAAAGCATCAAGAGAGGTTGGGTCCGTCGTAGCGGCGATATCCAACTCCTCGAAGAACACGTAGTCAACGAAGCTCATCTGGATATTCAACATCTGTGTTTATCATCTGTGTTTATCTTTGCCACGTTGCAAGTATAATGTTATTTTAAGGAACTTGTTCTGCCGCTATCGAGCAACAATTACTTTCAATTCACTACAACCTAGCATGAATTGTCCTCTTACAATTAGAAGGTAGAAATCACAGTGTACGACTGTTTTAATCATTACGGTTTCGCAACGCAATTGTCGAACTCGTTCCCACCGTTCCCGTTCTTCGAACACGTGGTCGCTGTGTCTATGCATCTACATCCTTTAATCCTATCACGTCATGATGAAAAAAGTATCTAATTGTAAGTTGTGAAAAAGTATCTAATTGTCTTCACTTCCCTGATTCCTCAAGCAATATCGGAAGAAAAACGAATACCTTGTCACCAAGGATGAACCCCTCTCCATTCTTATAAGTCTTGAATAGCTTCTCCAGTTTGTCCAACTCCGTGGGCAGCGTGTCCTTGACGTATTCGGGTTTCTTGTCCTGACGGAATCTGTTGTCCATTGTCAGAACATACATAGTTGATGTAGATCATGTAGATGTACTTCAGACGAAGATCGCGGAGTCCGTCGAAGAACACGTCCAAGAACGTCCGCTCGTCTTCATTCGAGCCGTACAAGCCTAAAAAATATTCGTTTAATAAAAATTTAATAAATAAGTGCTACATTTTGAGGAAAGTACATACATATATGTATTTGTGCTTGCTCATTGCTGCAAGTGATAAGCAATATATTATAGTAGACTGTGTGTAGAGACTGTTCTATGCCACATCTTTTATCCCGTATTATTCTGTTCGATGCCATTTTTATTAGAAAAAACAATTGGTTGGCAATGCATGAAACGGCCTTGCACCAGAGAACCGTCAAGGTGCAATCTTTGGTTCAACGGACAGACAACGTGTGTTTACCCTTTCGAAGGGGAACTGTCCGATTGGACCCGATGTGAAAAAAGAAGCACAACTGGTTCCACGGGCTGCCGATTTCCAAATACACGTGGGCGTATCTTGACAATGTTTGCTTGCAAGAATTGATAGAAATGCTTTCTTGCAACTGCTTGAAATGAATAAAGTTTCAAGCAAAGCCCACTAACAATAAGACTCTTCATTATCAGAATGGTACCATGAAGTCGTACAAGATGTCGCAGGATGGCGCCAGTCTGTGGGATTACTTTCCCGTCTTCGGTTAGTGTTGGCATTTGCTTAAATGGCTAAACATGGCATTGTCGGAGGAATTCGAATGCGGCTTACAAAACACTCATCGTTCTTGTGCTTGGGAAACTCTTGCATAGAAATGGTCTTGTCTTCGAATGGGATTCCATTGTCCTTCAGGTAGAGACGAATGTATTCGCCAAGGCCTACAAAAGAAACAATGTTTTTCTTCTATTTTTGAGTACACAAAAAAAGAAATATTATATTTTAAAGAATTTTTAAATAATACAACAAATTTTATCAATTATTTTTAGACCTACCACGTATCGGGAAATATGTGAGCGTATAGTTGACCATGCTGCAAAAGAATGAAATAATCAAGGGAGGGGCGACTAGAAGACTTTTGAAGACCGCATTTGTGCAAGAATAATGCTAATTGTAAGAACTGAATTATTACAAAGTCAATTAACATTTCTTTCTTGCACATAGATGTTCAATGCGTGACTTGCAAACAAATCTTTCTTCACAGAATTCGAGCTATTATAGGAACCTTGTTCATAAGTATTAGTAGCAAGAAAGAAGATGTGATGCAGCATGCAGAAGGGTTGTTTGATGTTCTAGCTATGTGTAAGATGTTTTTCGTTGTATTCTTCACTAGCAGCCATCACGTTGATGCAAGTGCTCTCCTCGACAGTGCACGTGTTGTCCTTGCTGTGTGTCGGAGTGAGTCCGCTGTTCCATCCTCGAATGGACTCTTATCGTTCGAAAGATGGCCAGACGAACCAGGAATCAACCTACACTAACCAGGTCCACAAATAAACGAAGACTGTTTGCACTCACTGGAGATATTGACAATGAAATGTCAGTTGTTGTGTACAATGGAACTTATTGTTAGAGACAACGGGTACACTCACTAAGTGAAATGTTTGGTTGAATCGCGATCCACCATTTTTCACGGTGATAGAACCAAATCCCGAAAAGTCCCACAGTTGAAGTTATTACAAAAATGACCTACTATTCTCCATAATGGGATTGATTTGGGGAAAAGTGTTTTATCGTGGCTTCACTCAACATTTCCTTTTGTGAGCAGTCAAGGTCCTTATTCATCAAATATTAAAGAGTTCACTGTAGTAGGCTAGACGACTTTCGTATGAAGCGGCAGTAGAGCTCATAAACCATAACCTTTCTACCTCTGCTTTCGAAATATCACGGTTTACAATGTACTTAACAGTTTATGAGTTGTCATGTTGGCATGTTCAGATGTATTGTGCAATGGCCCGATTGAACCCTTGGCCGGCGTCGACATCCCGCCCCGCCTCCCCTGGCAACCATTGCACATCGCAGCATGGTCAAGTACACGCTCACTTATTTCCCGATCCGAGGTATACACATCTTCTGCTAACAATAACTGGCGCCTTGCTATAGGGTTATAATTGTTACTTGTAAGACAAGATACCGTGAACCGGCGGAGAAGATATGATACAGCATACATACGTGTTGTTTGATGGTTTAACTAATTGTAAGATGTCCATATATTTTTCTTTTCTATGCTTTGAGCTACGTGTAGCAATTGTTGATCATAGTATTCCGATAGTTAATGACAATGACAATGAGATAATGACAATGCGCATGTTCTGCAGGATACGGCGAGTACATTCGGCTGCTGCTGAAGGACAACAACATTCCCTTCGAAGACATTACCATTCACAAGGATGAGTGGCCAAAGCATAAGGACGACTTTGTGAGTAATCCATTCACCTATCATATTCCGCCTGGCAATTGCCATTATTCCCATAGAGATGTTCTCATTAGAAAAGACGTTCTTTCGAATAAATCATAACGTATTCAATCTTTTCTTTCAGCCATTCAAGCAAATGCCGATTTTGACCGAAGACGGGAAGATGATCCCGCAGACGGGGGCGATCCTTCGCCATCTCGCCAGGACTTACGGTAACCGTTTCACCGTTGAACAAGCTTATCCACACAAGCATTTCGCAGTAAAGAAGGAGTAAGCTCACTTTTTAAAGTATGTAAAGTACTATGTAATCATAGCTTCGCCGGGTGTGGTTGACCCTTCTGTAGCTTGCTTAGTGACATAAACGCCAATTGGGTGTTTTATATGACCTTATAAAGACAGAAAATAGTCAAAAAAAATAGCACGTAACTATGCCCTATTTATTCGTGTTTTAGTGCAAACATAAGATACGGGCATAGTAAAAAGAAAGTGCTTTGGATCCTTCTTTAACAACTAATTGTAAGTTGGCTGTAGCGAACATTTAAAAAAATGTACTATATAACAACAGGCTTTGAAGCACTGAAATATCTACTACTTATCAGCTAGAATTCCGGAACATTCCACTTGTATCGCCCTTCTCGTTGTGCTCTTTATCGGACCACGTTGCCGTCTCTCTCTATCGGCTGGACAAACACGTTGCCGAGTTCCATTGATCACTGATCACTCACATTTACCCCTGCTAGATTGTTCTCTGAAATTATGGTGTGTGCGAGCCAAATATGAACACGCGAGACTCGCTTGACCTTTCATTAAACATTGCTCGAGCATATTCTCATAGTGAAAAAATTTCTAGTTGGAATTTGTGAAGCTGAAATAGTTTGAAAATGTATGTTCTAACGATCAATATTTCTTCAAATATTATTCTCTTGGAAAGAAACATAGAAGACATGGTAGCTGTTTCAGATCTCTACGGTTCGAATGAGGACGAACGAACGTTCGTCGACGTGTTCTTCGACGGAGTCCGCGATCTTCGCACGAAATACGTGTACATAATCTACCAGGCATATGTAAGTGTCAACCATTTGGATTGCAACTCTATATCTGTTGTAGGAGAAGAAGCCCGAGTACGTGAAGGAGACGCTCCCGGCGGAACTCGAGAAACTCGAGAAACTCTTCAAGACGCACAAGAATGGACAGGGATTCATTTTGGGTGATAAGGTTAGTTTCTGGTTCGAATAGCTAGCAAGATATTGGAGTGGCAACCCGCATGCCCTCCAATTTGGGCTTCCTACTATGCACGAAGCTTAAATTTGGCTATTATTATATACTTTGGGAGCTTATATATAATAGAATGAGTTGCTTCCTAACAATGAGAGTATACGGCAGGCTAAGAAATTATCAGGCCATTATAAGGTCAGATTAGATAGAGTTAATCAGTGAGGTAACAATCACAGCTTGCATTGTTCGTACGTTTCGTTATCCATGGAACCGTATCCTTTCCAGATCAGCTTCGCGGATTACATTTTGTTCGAGGAATTAGATATTGCGGCCGCATCTGCACCCGGTTCACTCGGTGCTTTCCCTGCACTGAAGGGATTCCATCAGAGATTCGCCGAGAGACCCAACATCAAGGTTCGCAGTTCTATAATTTCTTACAATTTCATGCTGTTAATTCGTAAAACATAAGCTTTTTACTATTATATTGATTATTTTTTAACAAGAAAAATGAAGATTTTTCCTATGGTGAGTTTTGTTACCGTACGAACTGTTCTTTGGTGTCACAAAAATCACTTCGTTTATTTCAGGCGCATCTTGCCAAGCGATTCCCGCAGATCAACGGCGTTGAGCACTTCTAGATCCATTATGAAATGTATAATATTTCGTTGTTTCTGATGCGAGTTTGTATATGTAACAATTGTGTAGAAATAAAGACATGGCCAACAATATATTCCTCAATACAATTTACACATTGTGGAACGTGGATACTGGAGTGATAACGGATATCATAGGCAGAGAATCCTCTGTTGTATGTCGATTACAGACAGTTATCTTATTGTTAGTGAGTTAAACAAGAGGTACATAGACAATCAAAAGAAAAGCAAACATGATTGACTTGTACTGACTGTTGACTTGTACTCAATTGTACCTATAGCTCAGGGGACTACAATTTATTTCGCGATGAACTTGTCTGTCTCTCCCACTCCGATTTTGTGCGATGCTCAACTACACGCTCACATCCCCTCCGATCGGTGGCGTTTTGGAAACCTTCACACATTGATATACAAAATAATAG
Organism: Koerneria luziae; assembly: GCA_014805365.1. Classification (NCBI taxonomy): domain Eukaryota; kingdom Metazoa; phylum Nematoda; class Chromadorea; order Rhabditida; family Neodiplogasteridae; genus Koerneria; species Koerneria luziae. The sequence continues at coordinate 13,566 of JACMIJ010000675.1, forward strand.
GGCTAGGGAAGTGTTGTGCAAATATCAGAGTAACGGACGAGAAAAGAACATAAGTCGGTTCCAAACTCGTGTTCTTTTGTTTTCCAGGTTGGGATCAACAGACTGCTCCAATTCGTCTGATGTGCTGAATCATTGCCGAAAAATGCGATTTATGTCGAAAGTAAAAGACCCTTGTACTAAATTTTGGTTCAAAACTTGCTTATTTGACGTTTCACTTTATCAGTGCCTTATTTGTTTTTATTTCTAATTGTAAGATAGTGTGTTTTCACAGACAGAGAGGTAAATCCGCAATACTTTTCCATTGGTATGTGCATCCGAATAGAGTCGGTTCTAAATGTTTCCGACAAATTCGTTCTGGTGTTCGTCTGATGTTCCCTTCGTTATTTCATTGTCCAAAGGCCAGATGTCAGATTGCTCACAAACTCCACATGTCGAATGTGGATTCCCCTTTCTATCGAATACTCATGTTTCTTTACAAAATGTTCTTGTGATCAGAATAGCTCTCCTAAGGTTTCTATTTTAGGCCTCTTGGATATCATTATACCTTATCGAACAAATATCATAACCAGTGTTCCGGGAGTTGGAGCTAGTTATGAAATTAAGCGGGTGTTTTTTTTAAACATACGCGTTCCTAGAGGACGAAATCTGAGAAGAGTTCCTTCCTGGGTCGGCTGGTAGTGCCTTCGGACATTCAAACTACACATTCTTGAAGGCGCACCCTTTTCAGTTTTGGAATACACCAAAAGATATCTCCCGCAAACACCTCCCTATGCTTTTAAGATCTTATTGCTAGTGCTCTTGCACCAGAATTTTCTACATTTTTCATAAGATTATCAACTTCCAGTAACCGCTATTCATTTTCAAAATATCTTTTCATGGAATTAATGGGATGTGTGTATTTGCTAAGTGAACTTTGTTTTTCATGGAATATTCTTTTTTCGCCCAAAATACATAGCAGGGCTTTGGTTGGTCCACGGAGAGCATGTTTTGATTTCCATTTACGCCAACGTGAGAACAATATTCATGACACTACACTTTTGGCCAGTTGGACTTTGGCATGGCAATGTTTCCGTCCAAACGATGTTTCTTCAAGCCAATTGCCTTTCCGCATTGCCTTTGTCACCACACCTTTTTCACCAGTTTATTGTGCTGGTGCCTACAGTTACTAGCGTCCATTGTATGTGTTATGTTTTTTTAAACTTTATTACATTATTCTTGTTTTACTTTTACTCTCTACACCTGAACTCGTTTTATTACGTGTAAAACTTTACCTTACCTAATCAGCTTGCTCTTTATGTAGTTCTATTACCTTATTGCCAGTATGATGACGAGTAGAAGGAAACAAATGTGTTTGTTACACGGCGAATGACCAGGTGGAGAGCCAGATTTTTTGGATTCATGGCCCGTGTTATGCATGAGCGCCCAGCTCACGAATTGTTGCCTCCCACCCAATGGAAGGATCTTTTCATTGCATTTGGTAGTAACGAGTTGTATATCATAATATCATATCGTTGCTTTACCAACCTTCCGTTATCTTTCTCGAACTTCATTCATTTTATATGTCTTAAAGAGCTTTTCTAGTTTATACAGCAAAAACAAATTATTTGTAATACCACAGTGTTATGTTTCATGCTTATTGTTAGGGACGGCTTCGGACATGACGGAGTCTGTTGCTCCCCTAACACTGGAAATATACAGGGTCCGAATATCTTCATTTCAGATGTTTGGCTTGTAATCTTTTTGGTTGACCATGTTTTTGGTTCTAAATGCAACTCAGGGACTTCCGTTCTTGCGCCCGATTACCCTTCCGTTATCCGCAAAGTTCTGTTGACATTCGGTTGTTGGACATTTCCTTGTTTCTTGCTGTTGCATGCTTTTTCTCTTCCTTTTTATATGGAAAACAAATGATTTTCCTGTTTCTTTCGTTGCCCGGAAGTTTCTTTCGTCTTCCAGAAGTTCTCCGTTACCATTATTGCCGATATGACGATTGTGCTATTAATGGCAGTCGATTGTCGGCTGAATATAACTAATAACCCCGGGCTACGCATATGTTATGGGACTCCGCGTCATGTTGTTCAATATAAGCGTTCACATGGTATAATGAGCTTGCCAAAGTGTTCCTGGCACAGTAGCCCGTTTTATAATTGGTAAAACTTTACTTTACCTAAACAGCTTGCTCTTTATGCAGTTCTACTTTCTTGTGAAAAAAGGTGTGCAATTTTGCCGCCCGGAGCTTAAAAGCACTTTATTGCTATGCCTCGGTGGTAATTTGGAACAATAAATCGTGCCTTGATCTTACAATTAGAGCCAAACCTGGATTACCTAGTGGCATTTGCTGTTTGTTTTCTTCGTTCTCTTTCCAAGTTATTTTCTTACTACTGGCAATGAGTTATACACTTACGCTACACGATTCCTTAAATAATATTGCTTATGACTCATTTTCCAATTCCACTCTTCATTAGAAGACTACAATTTTATGTAGAGAGATGTTAGATATTTTATAATAAAAAAACCTTTCTTACAATTAGTATTACTACAAAATTGCTATTGTTTCACAAAAAACCATAGCATGTTTGTTCTCTACATCATATGCAATATTAGCAAGCGTTCGAATATTCCATAAAAAGTTTGCACCTTGGAGTGCCAAATGTCCACAGCAATTTGCTGCCGATTTGGCCACTTAGCGGCTTTTCTTCTCCTTTCAACATTTTTTTATGTTCAATCTTTTTGTTGATGGCTTGAACATCATTTTCGATAAGCGGTTCATTTCTCGATATTCATATCTAACATAAGTTAAAATCTAACGGAAGGTAAAAAAAGATTGAGTTTGACATGGTTTCCCGATTGCTAATCGTTATCCTCTGTCGTTTCCAAATGCTTGTTCTCTTTCGGTCCTTTGTTTTGTAATAAGCGGAAGATTATGAATAACTCATGCTTTTGCCAATTTGGAAAACGCTATTGGCATTTTGGGTTTGTCGCTGTCAACAGTTTGTTTGCTGATTCTATTCTTACAAGCTTTATTAGCATGTCATTTTTATCTCTCTATCACCGCCGTTTGTTATTTATTATCGTATATGAAAGGA
>JACMIJ010000676.1:0-16646 GCA_014805365.1 Koerneria luziae
AGATATTCTGGCACATTACAATGGCGCAAGACGAGACACCCTGTCATCCCTCCAATCTAATAATAAATTAAATTAAAAAACAAGTTAGACCCCAAATTAGACCCCAACTGCAACTTCACAATGTACTCATCAAGATCGATAACAAACACAAAGACAAATGTAATTAGCTACGGTAATCTAATTAGCTCTATTGTTTGAGTCGACTCAAACAGTGGTTAATTGGATTCCTACCTCGGAACACAAATCGCTCCTTTGTGTTTATTATCTTCTCTTATCGATGGAAGTGTGTTCATTGTGAACTTACGTGATATATGTAGTCGAAAAGATATAACTTTGCTTAAATAAGTAGTTTTTGTGGTGATAAAACTGTTCACAGTTCATAACAGTTTCAAAGCTTGAGAGACGGCATCGGATTGCGAAAACAATTTCAATTCTTTCGCCAAATTGTGTGATTGGAAAGAATCCTAACAATAAGATTTGATCATACAGTGATAGTCGGATATTTGCACAGAACGGAGTCAGATATGTCAGTAATACAGAGGCAGCACAATGTGCCGGGGCAAGGAGCGGTTCAATTCCTCGCTGTCCTCGACATTCAAAGCCACTAACTTGGCAATCGAGATTGACTATCCGGGCAATGGTATGATGTCGGGAACTATCGGAAAGGATTCGATAATTGTAAGTTAATGATCGATTTATCGATTTTTTTCAGCGTGATTAGGTTGAAACAGTTGGGTATCTTTCTCTCTCGCTCTCACTCTCACACTCACACTCTCTCTCTCGCTCTCACTCACTCACACTGTCTATCCCTCTCTCACACATACTCTCTCTCTCCCTCACTCTCACTCTCACTCTCACTCTCACTCTCACTTTCTCTCATGTAATTCCCACACAGTTTGGCACCGGTGAGCGTGGTGAAGCACTTCGAGTGGACAGGGCCGGTCTTTGTTTCGCTTCGATCGTTCCCGATTTCCTCGAGTACGTGCCGGCCGATGGCATCTTCGGACTCGCACCGTATGCGAGTTCTGTCAGCGGCTTCCTGTCTCCACTCGACAGCGCTATCGATAACGGTATATCATAATAAGGCTCTACTACGCTGTGAGTGATAAGCCAAACTAGGTTTTGTTAGATAGCTGACAACTATTTCGTTACCTTTGCTTAACTTCAGATGGAGTCTAATCGCTGGTTGCCACTCAAAGTGTAGTTGAGCTCACAGTAGCTTTATCATCATAGCGGTGAAACTGCGCTTTGTTGTGACTTAGCTTAGCTTTCTGATCATAGAGCTATTCTTATTGTCAGCACATGTGGTCACATTGAATAAACTCTCGAAATTTTAATGTATTCAAGGTATTTCGCTTTGCGGGGTTTAGTGGTGAAATATAGACACACTGCAAGTTCATTGATGTTCTTACAATTAGTGTGGATCTAACAAGATATCGATAGCTTTCAGGGTTGTTCTCGCCAGCCTTCACGATTTCGCTGCAATACTATCCGGAAGATGTGGACGTTCGCGGAGGATTGATCACCTTTGGAGGGGTCAGTGAGATATTTTCTCATAGAAAAACAATCCCCAAGTAAGGTGCTTGAGGGTTTATAACCCTCATTTTCTCCCGTGTTAGATATGCTAACTAAATTCAGTTTAAAAGGGGGTTTAAAACAGAGTGTTTATAACACTGCAGCAGTAACCAGTGAGTAAAACAATCAAAATTGAGGATTAGTTTCTGTGAGTTGTCATATTTTGGGAAGACTTATTAGAACGGTGTCAAGTGTTAGGAAAATTTGGATATCATTGGAATACCTCTTGAAGAAAACACTCGAATTAGATGCCGGGACTTTTGTGCAACACAACAACGATAAATGGCGTTGTTGAAATACACAATCAGTAAAGTACGAATGACAACATCGTAGCATTATACAAGAGGAATCGTTCATCGAAGATGACCAAGTACCATACTATTGCAAAACTTGACTCCGTTCTGTACAAATATCGGACATACGTTCAATTTTGTAAGCGTACTCAAACATTGGCAGGTTACAAGCTTGTAAATAGTAGTGAAAAGTTTAAATACCTTAGCAAAATTGTGTAATTGGAAATAATCCTAACAATAAGATTTGATCGTACAGTGACAGACGGATATTTGCACGGAATGGAGTCAGATATGCCAATAATACAGTGATTTCTACAGTCTGTGAAATGTATCAATAAAAATTTGGACCACCTAGAATATTTTCAGTTCAAAATTTTCGACATTATATAGTCATAAATCAGGAAAAACCCTGATTGCTACGAATCCGATTCTCTTCAGGTCGACACCGATAACTGCGGAACTGTGCTCCTTCACTCACCGTTGGTTTCCGTCAGCAGCTACGAGTACAATATTCAGGGCATCTACGCCGGTGACTTGAAATTCAAGAGCCTCTACAAGGTATGAACAGCTACGATGAAGAATGAGGTCATCATAAAAGATTTATACTCGTCATATAAGCACGTAAGCCTGATAGGTGTACTAGTTATTGTGTTGTTATTATAGGTGTTAGGTGTACATCTGATAGTTATTATAGTGCTTAACAATAAGATTACCATTTTCTCGTCATATAGGCAGTATGTTGACAATAAGTCGCATACAGTATAAAATGATTTTTAAAAAAAACTATAACACTAAACAGTGCTTAGACAATCTCAAAATTGATGGTCATTTTTCCGTATGCAGCGGCTTCTCATTGTCACAATGATTCACTACTTACAATATTAAAAGAACTATAATAGTAAAAGAACTTATTTTTAGATAGAAATCTCCTAATATCCATTTTTACTACAAAACTAGTACTATTATTTACTACTATTACTTACATACTACTACTATGCCTGTTATTATTACTGTTTATTGCAAATATTCCAGACGGTCTCGGAAACGGCCTCGTCATCACTCACACTGCCGACCACCATGGCGGAGCAGCTCATTGCAGCTCTCGGGGGAGCGGTTAGTTAAGAGTATTGTCTGCCATTACAACCAATTCCTCAATCGGAGATTTTCTCAATTTGCAAACATTACGATTCTAGATACATGACTAAACACTCATATTTTGTTTGATAAGCAAACAAAGCAATGCTGAAGTAGCAAAGTGGCGGATCGCACATGGGACCCCCACGCAATTGTCTTGAAAGACGTACTGCTTCCGGGCAAGAGAGGAACAACAGAACTTGTTGCTTGCCACTTTCTTGTCCAAGCAAGCGCATACTTGAACACCTTCAAACTCTACTCAGCAGAACAAAAATGATATAGGCATATCCGGAAAAGGCGCGAAAACACAATTCAAATACATATTGTACCGTTTCAGTACGATCCAACCACTGGCTTGACCTTGATCGATTGCCGTGCAGCCATTCCCGATCTGATCGTCCAAATCGGTCTTCACCAGCTTACGATCACCGCCAAGAACCTGATTATTCCAGTATGTTCGCTCGTCTCATACAATATCCACTCTGTGACCAATCACAGTCATTTCAACATCCTGCAAAATGCTTCCATAGAAATTTGGACCTCCTAGAGTGTTTCCAGCTCAAAATTTTCGACATCCTGTAGGTTAGTCACAAGTCAGGAATACGTCTGGCTCGTCTTGACATGAGAATGCATGCTTCTGCACATCATGCTAAGATACACAGTGGGACTTCCGCCACTCTCAAATTTGCATACTTCTACATATGTCATAGAGAGTAAAACCTGTGTTGTCGTATGCAAGTGAGGTGCTGTGTTGTACTGCTTTGATATGAGGTTTTTGTTTCGAGCAAGCAATTTGTATATCAGCTTAGCGCATTTTCACGGTACATTTGCGCTTCTGCCGACTTACATATACTTTCGGTGCTGTTGACTCGTTGCTTATAAACTGAGAGTATTCTAAACTTTAGTGATAGTTATTTTTTAGAAGTAGCTCTGTAATATGTGTCATGCTTTTTTGATCAGAGGCTGTGTTCTTGCGCACTATTTGACAATAGCGGCAAACGGACAGAATTTTTTTTGCTTAAATATCCGCGTTACTTTAAAAAAAGGCGTTGCATTTCACATGATCTTGAGACAGTGTGATTTTCGCCGGTCTCAACTTTGCACATAAGAGGGTTGAGGATAAAGTGTTTCTAAAAAATGGATTTTGAATATCTACGATGCACGGTGAAAGCGCGCACGTTGCGCAGCGCAGACTCCGCCCCCTGTTCTTCTTGTCAGGTCACGACCGAACGGCTTGAACCCGCGCAGAACCCTGTGTGAGAGAGTATGCAGCAGACATGACCAAAGTTTTCGAATCCATTTTTTGGAGAGATTTTATCCCCACCCCTCTTATAAGTCCGAGTACATCCTTGGCTACATAGTGTATGCAAATTAGGTACTGTAGGTCGGCGGGAAGTAAGGTGTTGTGTATTTTAGTCACACATATTCCTGGCTTGTGACTAACGAACAGGATGTTGAAACTTTCTATCAGATACACTACAGGAGGTCTAAATTCCCATACAAACATTGTACAGGATGTTGAAATTACTGTAATTGGTCACAGCGGCGGATATTATATTATGTAGCCACTCATTGTCTTCAGTGTTAAGCAGTTCGTAATCATATTTTGGAAATGAGTGTTTAAAACACTCAAAATTTGAAGCTCACTTGTTCGTTCAGTACTCGAACACGCAGTGCATCCTGGCGATCGCCGGCGCGGACAGCACCGGTTTCGGGCCGGAAGTGGTCCTCGGCGAGCCGTTCATGCGCGCCTACTGCCACATCTTTAATCTCGGCACATCGCAGATCGGACTCGCGCCAAGCCTGCAATCCGTCTGAATCGAACTTGCAGTTATAACGAAAAACCGTAATAAAGACTACAAACTACAAATGTTCAGGAAGCAGTCTGAATCGAACTTGGTCCCAACATACAGAAAAAAAATGACGAAATAAAATGACTGCGAAACGCTCTAAGTCATTATATGTCTTAGCTGTATGAAAAGGATTCGTTACTCTACTCCAGGAGTATATGTACATTATACGATACGACACACTATACGATTTCATGAAACTAAAGAGGAAAATCTCTTGCGTAGGCCAATACAGTATGTGTATGTAAATCGCATATCATGGAATGGAGATCCATGACAAAACAGTAGAAATGGCAAGGCTTATGAAAAGTGTTGAGTATGAAGATAATAAGCGAAGATTAGCCAAAAAAACATCTTTCTTTGCTATCTTAAATACCTATATCTTTAAATCAACATTGCAACAGCGTTTGTAAATTACTTAATGTTGACTGTGAAGCAAGAATGTGCAGGCTTAAAATCACAGAGAGGGACAGAACAACTGACACACAGAAAACGCACACAATAGAACGACCAATTGCTAACGACAGAATGCAATATGCCACTATTTGTCGAGTCAATGGAACTTCCGTTAGTCTTAAATTTGCATATTCCTTTGTTCTAGCAAATGAGGTCCGTGTTGTTATATGCAAATGAGCTACTGTAGATCGGCGGAAGCAACAACATGCTGTGATGCATTCACTTACTAACAATAAGTAGCTACAATATCTAATGGCTATATACCTTATTAGTTATACTAATAACCTTATTTTATTGTTTTGATTGTTTGAATCTGTAGATTACTGTAATGTCGGTTGCAAATAGCACTCGAGAGCGATTGTGCCTATAATACTCTATACAACAGCTTACGCTTCTTTATCGGCAACGCAATGGCACGCATGTGGAAAGTATGTTCGTCTTTGGTCGCAGAGCCCGTCTCTCTCTCTCTCTTTGTGAGTATCTTATTGTTAGTTTAGTCAGCAGCAGACTACAGTTCATAACGATCAACCCAACGTATTAATCCAACGTGCTATACTACAACTGAAACTAACAACAAATATAACAATACACATATAAGGATATTTAAAGCAAGCTTTTTTCTTGAAGCCCCGATTAGCTTGAGAATACACAAGAAAAGCGACCGTTGTATTCCTCTACAACACGCTGTGATCACATTAAACTGGTAACAAGTGTTGTGTTTCTCGCTGTTTATGATTGTTGTTTGGGTCGGCAAACACAATGGCATTTTGGCTTGAACCACGTATTGTCCACATAATATTCACGCTGTGACCAATAACAGTTATTTTCACATCCTGTGAAATGTTTCCATGTGAACTTGGACATCCCGAAGTGGTTCCAGTGCAAAAAATTTCGATATCCTCTATGTTAGTCACAAGCAAGGAATATGTCCAGCTAGGAAACTATTCCATTTGATGGAACAATTTCCTAACCATACCTCTTCAGGAAGCCGAAACACTGATATCAGATGCCGGGACTTTTGTGCAACACAACAGTGATAAACGGCATTGTTGAAATTCACAAACAGTAAAGTACGAATGACAACATCACTGCATTATTATACAAGAGGAATCGTTCACAAAAAAAAGATGACCAAGTACTATTGGCATATCCGACTTCATTCCGTACGACATCCCGTACGTTCTTCACAAGTCAGGAATATAACAAGTAGCACTTTTTTTCTCTCTCTTATTGTTATGTTTAATTACTTAATTTACTTTAACTACTTCTTCTTTATTATATCATTTTTAAATATGTCCGCTTGTGAGCCGTTTCTTCAGCTCATTAACCTTTGACGATGAGGCGTATGAACATTACAGCAGTATGTTTGGTGAGCGCATGCTTTCCACAGTGCTTTCTATTGCACAGGATCAGGAGATCATTAACAGCAGCAAACAGAAAAGGTCACCGAGCACGCAAGCTAACATGTCAGCGCCAACATTCCCGGGTCGGTTTTTGATGCGTCGGAAATGATTACGTTCAGATCAGATCGGACACGATACACGTCGTTATCAGGGCGGAATCAGGGCGGTATTGGGCCGGTCTTATAAAAAGGCAGGCAAGTTGAGAGATTAGGGAAGTGTTTTGGGTTTGCAACCACCACTTTCTTCTATTGACAACCCACAAAAGAAAAATCATCCAAATTTAGACCTGCTTGTAGTCCTGTAGAATGTTTTCAGTTTTCTGCCGTTATCATGCAATCCTGCAGTTTTCTTGCAGTCTTGAAACCTGCTTGAAGTTCTCTACAGATTCTTTGCAGTCTTTTGCAGTTTGCTTACACTGCAGTCTGTTTGTAGTATTGCACAGTATTTAACTGATCCCTGCGTCAGCTTGGGTAGAAACAAGACTCTTGTCGCAATGTCGAAAGCTGTGAAAATGACGCTTATTGTTAGAAGCTATGCTGCGCCACCAAGATAAAACAAAACGCTCTTGCTTTCAAAAGCCGTTGCAAACCGTTTACTTAATATATTACATAACTAACAACTAAATACTTTCATCTTTTGTTTTACTGATTTGCACTTTATCATTAGTATTAAAGGAGGCCGGAAGCCGTCATTTCATTCGCTAATTGTAAGAATGTGTTCATATTGAGTGTTCTATTGACACGCCACTTTTGTGCTTAGGAATACATACATAAGCAACTTCCTCGGTAATCTGAACATAAGAAACTTCCTCGGTAAACTGACGGTTTCCGGCCCACCTTAGGCTGCTTCTTATAATTCTTATGCATCTTATTGTTATGGGATCGTCCCCCTATGAACTCACGATTTCCCGCTTTTTTAAAGATTTGAAAAGTTCAGAATAGATGAAGCTGCTGCTATTCTTCGCTGTTGTCGGCTTCTCCCTGGCTTCGGTTCATCGAGTGCCGCTGAAGAAGATTCCATCGGTACGGGAGCGAATGATCCGGAACGGAGAATGGATGGAGTATCGAGAGAGGAAGGAACAAGCAAGACTGGCATCCAAGGCCAACGATGGATACTCGCAACCGGTGAGCCAATGCCTTTGTCCACTATACTTTGGGGGGGGGGCAGCTTAATCCTAACGGCAAAAACTGTTTACTAACAATAAGTACAAATATCCGACACTTGCTACGCTTGAGAAAATGCATGCTATGAACACTCCAGCACTAAAAAGTGTTTAAAACACTCAAATTATAAGGATTCTGATAGTTATCTGACAATGAGTATATACAACCACATCTCATTGTTATTGTTATTTCCACTACACTAATTTGCTAGTCTAGTCAACGTTTCTTATCTCACTGATGTTTCACACCTTATTAATCATTCTACTAACAATAAGATTTTTGTTTTCAGATAGCCGATTTTGACGATCAGGCGTACACAATGAATGTAGCAATCGGCACTCCTCCACAATCCTTCGAGGTGACCAATAATCTTATTCCTCAATACTACTGAAGTATGTTACTCTAGCAATATTGCTTATTATTTCAATAGTACATATACTTGCTCAAAGTATTTTATAAACCTCCCATCCCTCCAACAACACATACTCGATATGTCGTATAAATACATACATACATACAAATACAAAGTAAAACAAACTTCAAATATCAGTTTGGCGCATTTTCACGGTGCATTTGCGTTTCTTGTTGCTTATATGTTTTCGGTGCTGCTAACTCGTTAGTTGAAACGCATCCGCATTCGTTACTCTTATGATAGTATAAAGAAGTACTCTTATAATACATTTCACCCTTCTGTACATATATCCGACTATCGCTATGCATAGAAATCTTATTGTTATGGTTCGGAGTGTTCAACACTTTTCCAACACAATGCACTTGTTCAACACACTTGTGTCAAACGAGAAGCTTGTAATATTCTTCTTCGTGTTGCAAGATTCATGTTGCTTTCAAAAGCAGTAAGTGTGCACAGGGAGAAATGCGTTCACCGCGCATCTAATAAAGGCGACCAGCACGCGTCGCAACCGCAGCGCGTGTCAACATGCGCACCCTTGTTCTAACAATGAGACTGTACCTGAATAATATTAAAAAATGGATACAATATGATGCATGATATCGTTTTATGGTTACAATATAAAGTCAGAACAGTTTAGCAAAGTTTTGGCAGCACTAGGTACGCAATGCCATCAATCAATATCGCACAGTTAGGAAAAATTCATAATTCGTCAGCTTTTCTTAGCCCATTTGTTGTGAACAGGCATTGTACCGATGTGACTAACTTCACAAACTGTTCACAACATTTAGCCTGCTTTTATTTAAAGAAACTACCATGTAGAACTGATTTGGTATGAATGCATGCTACCTTCTACAACGTGGGAAGTCTTGTGTAGACTCCAACAGCAAAACAATGAATAGCAAACACGTCTCACAGTTAACTGCAAGGATAAGAATTGGATTTAGATTGCATAAAATAATAAAACAATGCGAAAAATTCCCAATTCCTCCGGTGTCTCGGTGCGTTTGACGCCAAGTGCTAAAAGTCGGCGTAGTGTCTGCACCCCCGCTAAGCGGTTTCTGTTGTCCGCCCTTGAGTGAACAAATTGTGCGCTATTTCTCCCTGTGAGTGTGTTGAAAAAAGGTCGATTGTGTTTAGCAGCTTGAATGACCCACACATTCTTTCAACACTGTCCGGCGTTCAACATATACACGAACAACACAATTATGCTGATCAAAAGCATTGTATTGGAAACGTGTTCAACGGCCCACACAAACCATAACAATAAGATTTCTATAGCAACAGTCGGATATTTGCACAGAATGCAGCCAGATTTTCCAATTGAAATTTTTAGCTATAATAAGAGTTTTGAATACTGGACGTATCTAAGCAACGGAACAACAGCACCGAAAGTATATATGCTGCAAGAAACGCAAATGCACCTTGAAAATGCTTATATCTAGAATATTTTCAAAATTGAATTGAATACTTGTACATTCGAATATTTAATCTTAATACAAAGTAAGTTTTGAGTGAGGAGGAAACAAGTAGATTAGGAAATGGTTTTAAGTACAATAAATAAAACATAAGGGGAAGATCATATTCTTCGCATTGATCTGAGATTTGCGTTGTGCAATTTGTGTGGTGATATCGGGCGTCATGTTGACAGCATTGCAATTGATCAATACCAATCCGGTCACCGGTTCACGCTGAAATCAACTGTTTTCTTCCTTACACAAGTAATAAATATTAGTATTAACATTAATAGCATATAAATATTAGTATTATTAGTATTATTAGTTGCAATTGATCAATACCAATCCGGTTACTGGATCACGCTGAAATCAGCTCTTTTCACTCACATAGCACAACATACACTTAAAGGAGGCCGGAAACCGTCAGTTCACCAAGGAATTTGCTTATGTGTATTCCCTGAAGAGAAAAGTCGATGGTAAATAAAGTACTAATTATGAACGTATTCTTTACGAATGAAATGACGGTTTCCGGCCCCCTTTAAGTTAAAATATTATATAAAGTAAGAAATATTGATGGCATACTTGAAAGAGAAGATAGTGTGTTAGATAGTATGGCTATTTATTGTTAGTAAGTGAGCTCCCTGCGTTTATGCCATTGGAACACCTGACTCCGTTCTCTACAAATACCCGACTGTCGCTGTCTGATCACATCTTATTGTTTGGTTTCTTACGAATTACGCAAATTTGCTAAAGCAGTCAAATTTTGCACAATCCCATGCCGTTTCCCTAGTGTTGAACCTGTTATGAGCTGCGAACAATTTGAGTATGCCTGCAAAAGTGATTATTAATCTACAGTCGGATAGTTAACTATAAAATCGTAAGTAAGGGAGAAACGCTGAAGCAGTCTGATTTCAGGTGCTGTTGAGTCTAAATACCGGAGATGTCTGGGTACCCGAGGTTTCCTGTGGCGCCGATAACCAAGAATGCCAGGCATTCGGTTGTGATCTATCGTGTAAGCACCGCAACGGCGTTCACGTATTTTGTTGTTGACGTGTTCTTTTAACATGCAAGGGCAGCTTCATTGTGACTAATCACCGCAAGTTCGGCACCCCGAGTGGGGTAACACCCAGGGTACACCTTCCGGTTATGTCTACAACGTAAAAGCTTCTCACCATCTTGCTTGGAAACCTAGTTACTGTAAATAGTAATACTAATTCTTACTGGATACAAAACTACGTTCCATAGAAGCAAAGAATTCAAGTGATCAATATCTTTTTCAGTGTTCTGCAACGTTCTCTGCCCACAGCCGTTGTGTTGCGACCGGACCCATCCTCCATCGTACGCATACATTTTTGTTTGTTAATTTTTTTCCACCGCACATTACTGTGTTAACTGAGCGATAGCAAGTTGATGTTAAAACGAAACACAAAGAAAACAAGATCATAAGTACTTGTACTTGGTGGGGCAGAACCATAACAATAAGATTTGAAAATAGATAATAAAACAATGCAAGTGTATCCTATTAGTGTTGAAGACATATGGTTTTTAGCTTCTTGTATATATCTTTATATCAAAATATGGCGACCGTTAGATATTTGTACACAACGGATTCAGGTATTCCAATAGCGGACAATCACACCAAGGAAAGTCATTGTTAGTGGGGAGATAATATCATACATACTTATTAAAGTAAGGTAACTGCTTCTTTAGCTTTTTTAGACCTCAGTAGCAACAAAGAGGTTATTAAAGACTAAAAGAGTTGGGTATTTGTACAGAACGGATTCAGGTATTCCAATAGCGCACCATTGCAGAGGCAACACAATGTGTCGCGGCAAGGAGAAGTTCAACACGACGCTGTCGTCGACGTATAACGAGACGAACATTCTACTGGAGGTCGACTTCGAGGACGGTTACCTCTTCGGTCCCGTTGCTCTGGAGACTATTGCTGTAAGATTTTTGTAAGATTTAACATTATCATATGAAGTTTCCTTGTCATACAGCAAAAACAAGAAAAGCGTTGGGAAAAGTGTTTGAAAGTTGAAACAATAACACTATTGTTAGTAGACCAAATGGCAAAAACATCAAGAGCGATAAAAGAGGGGCATTTCCAGTCAGATAAAAAGCTCTCCACAGTGAGAGCGGGGTAGACTAAATGGTAAAGTAGATGGTAGGACGCAGGAGGGCTAATGTAGACGAGAAAAAAGAGCTTAGACCCAGGACAAACCTTTGGGGAATGGGATGGAACTCTCCGGTGTGCTTTGCGTGCCATCCTTGCGTAGGGGTCAAGCCAATCATTTTCGTGTTGCTCCAATCTTAGTAATTGCTCTAACAACAAGACTGTGCGTTTGCTTTCGTATGGTCCTCTTTATTGCATCAGCCAATAATTCGAAATCTTCGTCTTTAGCATCCTCTAGAAGCTTCTTGGCATTTCGCAAGGCTACTATTGATCTAACAATAAGAGGCATTGAACCAGGATGTTTTGTACTCTCTCGATTCTACGTGCACTCTCGCCACGCCGATCATACAGTCCTCTACCGATGAAAGAGTGCACAGAATCGAGAAAGATAGAGATCAAAACATTTCCATTTCATCTTTCTTAATGGAGGCCGGCATTTCATTCGTTAAAAAATGTGTTCATAATGAGTGTTTTATTGATTCGCCATTATTAGATTACACTTGAGCAGATTCCTCGGCAAACTGACGGCTTCCGGCCGCCTTTATATATATTCTTCCAGTTTGCCGGAGGCAGTGGCGACGACAAGCTTCGCGTGACCGGAAGTGCAGCGTGTTTCGCCTCGGTTGTACCGAACTTTCTCGAATTCGTCCCGGCTGACGGTGTTTTCGGACTCGGACCGTTCGCCAGTGCGGCGAGCAAATTCCTCTCGCCACTGGATAATGCCATCAACCAGGGTATGCATGGATTCAGTTAATTTATTATTAGATTGGAGGCATGACAGGGCGTCTCGTCTTGCGCCATTGTAATGTGCCAGAATGTCTGATTTCGATGGCTTCATTGGAACGCGGCAGATTATGATTCGGCAATTAATATGTTTATATTTATGTATCTATGCCGGAAAGCATGCTTGCTCCGATCTATCTTTCATTATCGCCGATGCAAAGCTTCCCCTGCATCTCCCTGTCCGCGTTATTCGAATAGCGCATTGCATTGTACACATACTGATCTCGCTCCGGGAAGTGATTAGCCGGTCAGACGCTAGAGACCGAAACCGACTAATCTCACTTACTAACAATAAGTAGCTTAACATATCTATTATAACATACCTTACGTTTACTCACTTTAACCTGTATACTAATTAACTTCCATTATTTTTAATAATACAGAGCAGCATCTTTGATTTGATCATGAAGATCATTGTGAACCGCTGTGACACGTTCACGAAGTAATAAACAAAATCTAACAATAAGAATAATTAAAGTTTATTGTTTATGCAAAGATAATCAACAGTAGTGCTCTTTAGAGTTGATCGCACCGGTCTTCAGTATCTACCTGGCTTTCTACCCCGAAGAGGTCGATATACGAGGTGGATTGATAACGTATGGATCGGTAAGCAAGAATCATTGATCATGTTGGTGCAACACTCTTCTCAAGCTGATAAACTTATTGTTAGAAAATTTTGAGGGTTCTAAATCTCTTTTAAATTGTTGTTAGGGTCACTTTTAGGGTTCTGAATCTTTTTTGTTTGTCACGGTATGCTAAGACATTGTAATTTGTTACAAAAAAGTACAATCTTTGTTGTCACGGGCAAAATAAGTACTGTAGACAGGCAGGTGTTGTGGCGTAGAAGGTTCGCTTTTTGACAATAGCAACCTACATATACAATTTACTTATACTTATTTTATTATTTTACTTAATTTTTTTATATATGTACGCATCGTTGTGCATCATCACTGATTGTGAGGCCGACTGGAAACTAATTGTAAGAAACATACGCGCTCTCTCTCTGCCCGCTCGCGAAATCGCAGCGTTTTACGCGGAAACGCGGAGCGTCAAAGACTCTTTCCAGATCGACACGGACAACTGTGCGGACGTGCTGCTCTACACGCCCTTCACTTCCGTCTCCAGTTACGAATACACCGTGCAGGGCATTTCTGCGGGAGACGCGTCTTTTAAAGGCTCGTATAGGGTATGACGTTCATTCTTCTGCTCTTTCTGAGTATGTAAAACACTCATTTTCTTAGGATTAAAGGAGTGTTCACCGAGGAATTTGCCTATTCCCTGAACACAAAAGTGGCGGGTCAATAAGACACTCGTTATGAACACATTTTGCACGAATGAAATGACGGTTTCCGGCCTTCCTTAAAGTGTTTCGCATACAAAAAGTGAGTGTTGCAAACATACAAGCACCAAGGAATATTTTAAAAGCTCAAAATATGAGGCTTACTTTTCTGTGAGCACATGAACAGTTTAGTCGATGCCCGAAAGCACACTTAGCAAAGATAACTGAACTCATGATGCAGCGGAGAGAGAAAGATTAGCTATGCAGTTGTGTCGCACGTATATATGTGTCGACTGTTAGATGAAAGTGCCGGCTTGCTCGGTACGCTTGCAATGGGAAGAAAGCAGCACAATGTACTCGCCAAGAGAGATAACAAACCCAAAGACATTTGTAATTAGTTGCGCTAATCTATATTTATTATAATTAGCTCTATTGTTTCAATCGGCTCAAACAATGGCTAATTAGACCTTGGAACGAAAAAAATCTCCTTTGTATTTGCTATCCTCTCTTATCCATGAAGGTGCATTCATTGTGAGCAGAGATGGTTTCTCACAATCAGAAGTTGCTTGGCCAAAGCAACAGCTGTATAACTGCTGCAAAACGAATTGTCACGTTTTTCCGTTGTTTGACCAAATGACGAACTGTGCTACCCTTTCTAGGGTGTTTAAAAACATAATTTTGATATTGTTGGGTTCCACTTGACGAGTAAAAAAATTGGAATACTGAGTTGGGTTTGTAGAATGCTTGTAAGCATATTAAAATTCGCGATTTATACGACGCGTGCTCTCAATTGCTACGCGCCTTGGACAATTCGTTTTGCTTCAATAATAATATTAGAGAACGCACATCCACATACGGTTTATCGATTGATGGAATGATGTTATGAGCCTGCTTGTACATTATGGGTACATGATAACACACAAGGAAAAACAGCAGAATGATGCATTTGGAAAGGAAAGACAGCCTGGATGTATTGAACATCCAAGAAAAGTGGAAGTAAAATGTTTTTTGATCTCTTTGGTTGTCTTACATTATGTTTGGTAAGTAGTGACATGTTGATGTATCTTCATTCAGAGAAAATAAGCCTTATATTTTGAGTATTTTATATACTCAAGCACTATTGAGTGTTATTTGTCACTTAATTTTCTCTGAAGTGTAAAAAATTCCAGACGGTTTCGGAATCAGCTGCCGTCGCTCTCACACTGCCCACAAACATGGCGGAGCAGTTGATCTCATCTCTGGGAGCAGCGGTCAGTTTGTAAAAGTAAAGTAAAGTAAAGTAAAGTTCTCCCGAATCAAGGCCTATTCGCCTGCGGGGGGTCCCGAAGAGGCCGGGACACGTGGGGCATATTAAGTCCGGAGTTGCCCAACCAATTTACTTATACTTATTTTATTATTTTACTTAATTTTGACCTATTTACTTTCGTGAATATCACTACCAATTGCCGACCCCGGAGGGATAGCACCTTGGTTGGGTTGGGACGGTCAGTTTGTATGGTAGATCAATGATAATGACAGTATGCAGAGGTAGTAAGCTAAACATCAGCTGATCTCAAATTTGCTTCTCCCTTTAGTGAGTGAAGCCTCATTGCATGCAAATTAGGTACTGTATATCGGTCACCTGTCTACTTCCCAACCAAGGAAACTATATTTCTTTCACTTTTTCTTTGCCTCCTGGAAACAGTGGTACTACCGGGTGGATCTAATTTACGCCAACTGCTTTACGAGCTCTATTTTGGCATCGACAAGGTTGAAATTCCTGGTCCACTGTGATTACCAGCTTCCGGAAGGTACGATTCAAAAATCCGAGATATTGCGTTTTCAGTGTAGATAACAAAAGTTGGCGCAAATGGCGTGCACCCGGTACTAATACCATATCATACAGCGACACTGTTACTTCCACCGATCTGAAATTTGCATATGTGTTTGTCTTATTGTTAGAGATCAAAACTGTTCTTATCGTAAGCAAATAAGGTCCTGTGAAGTGACATATTGTGCATATATGCACGTTTGACATCAGCGAAAGTTGTGATTCTTCAACATACATGTGGAATAACTGCAATAAATCTCACTATACTAACAATAAGTTGCTGCACACTTTCTAACATAATGAATTTATTCGGGTGCACCCCATTTGCGCCAGTTGATCTAGTAGCTCCATTTTGGGTTCTACAAGACTGAGATCCTTGGTACACTCTGGTGACCATATACAGAGCGTACAATACAGAAATTTAAAAAAAAAAGGTTTTTAGAGCAGATAGCAACAGTTGGCGCAAATCGTTTCCACCCATTTATTTATTTATTTTTATTCATATTAATTTAAATGTATGATGTGACATGTCAGTAAAAAGGGGTGATTTCAGCGTGATCCGGTGACCGGATTGGTATTGATCAATTGCAACGCTGTCAACACGACGCCCGATATCACCATACAGATTGCACAACGCAAATTTCAAATCAATGCAAGAAACCTGATCTTCCCCGTATGTTTGTTTACATCTGAAAATATTTGCTCATATTATACAGTGTTTCACCTCACGTAATGTAATATTATACTTCCTCTGTTCATAGAAAACATTCAAATGTATAGATGTTTAAAGAAGGAGTGAACGCACTTTTTTCTTACTATGCCCGAGTCTTATGTTTGTTGTGAAACACGAATAAATAG
>JACMIJ010000677.1:0-16646 GCA_014805365.1 Koerneria luziae
CTGTTGTGTGCTCTTGCAATAATGACCTTGTTAATATTCAACAATCTGACAAGGAGGTGAGCTACGTAGTAGCATCAGTCACGTGTATTGCTTAAATGTACGGTCTCTCATCGTACAGTTGAGTTATTCCTTAGCAAGAAAAGACGGTAGCCACCAGGATTTCAAAAGTATATATAGTGGGAATGGTGCATTACTAGTCGAAGCGAACTCACAATGTTCCACACTTTCTGCCATTGCACCATGTTTTCACGAGGGTACAACGGAGAGTTGAAGCCAATCTCGTTACTCCAAGCGCCGTGGAAATCGTAGTTCATCAGCAATACAAAATCGAGCTTGCTGAAATAAGTTCGTTGTTTTTGACCACATTTAAGTATCTCACAACAATTCAACGAACACAAGCTTACTGTCGAAATATTTCTTGCTCTGAAGAGTGAGCTATTCGAACCGTCTGCGTACTATAGGAGCTGCGAAACAATTGTTTCATCGTGGCAGTGTATCCGCAACAAGTGTGAGTGTCTGTGGTACAGGTATATGTTTAAGGAAATGACGAGTTCGGAATGGCTGTTTCGGCCCCGTTTTTGGCCAGTTATAGGTATTGGATAGGACATACTCTGCGATGGCCGGAATATCATAGGCTTGCTTGATCGTGGCCTCTCCACCCGATACGGCAGCTGTCACCAGAAGCCGCTCCTTGCCGGATCGGGTATGCTCCTCGATGGCTGCATCCTTCAGCTCCTGCAAGAACGATTCTTTTAAGAATGTAGTTTGCGCCGCATACACGTATCAAGAACCGTACTGGAATTTGCATTTACATTTGAAAGTGAAAAGGCAAGCTCTTAGCAACATCAACTCTTGGCAATATTATGAAAGCAGCACTCTTCATGTGTCCATAATATCACCACAACAACAATAAAACACAACTGCCTTAAGAAATGCATTTCCTTAATATGAGTAACCTCAGTGCGTAACTGTTATAAAGTCCATTTCTGAAGACATTCTTCATCCATCACATTTTCCCAGGCAATATTACGATCGCAGTTCAAATAATTACATAAAGTGAACATGACTGACCGTCACGAGTAGCACAAAGTTCTTCTTGTCGTCATCGCCGGCCGGATACTCCCAGTCGATGTCGACACCGTCGAAGCCCCACTGACGAACGAAGGCGATCGCCGAGTTGATGAACTTCTTCCGGTTTGTCTCAGTGGCTGACATAGCCTAAACATACAAACATTAGAATAGTTGAAAAACAGCTGTACGCTTGAATGCATTTGTGTTTGGCACATTGGTACAATCATCATCACGTATGTGTAGAGGAAAAATGGCATTCGATGTTTGTAGGGGTTCAAAACATCATATACACAAAGTAATACATGCAGTACTGTAGTTGTACACATTATCACAATATACTTGGGTTTGTTAACTATATACAGTTGCCAGAAACATACTATACCTTGAAAAGTGCGGTGCCGAAACTCCATCCTCCAATTGACAATAACGTCTTCAATCCGGGATCGCGTTTCTTCAGTGCGTTCACGCGGCGGAACATACCCTCACCGGCCCAGTCATTGGGCAGATCTGCAGGATCGAATGCCCTAAACACGTATTCCAGTACTTCACTTACAGTAACTGTCGCTGCTCGTAATCTTGTTGTTAGGGTTGTATTTTTTGTACATTTGTAAAACATATGAGTGCATTTGAATTATTTCACCACAATATTCCTCTTTACTAATATCACAAACTGTTAATCTGTAAACCGTGATACATTTGGATACATGTGTTAGTTTAAATAATTAGTAATAATCGGGTATTGTATTTTATGTTACAGTAAGATTACAATTGCTCAGTTTTACTTTGTAATTTGTAGCGGCTGCTTGCGCGGCTCTAGTGTAATCATCCTCACCTGACGGTGAAATCGTCATTCATCCATCCAAAGGCGTACAAAATGTGCGTGCACAGACCGGGCACGTAGTCTTCGGGCACGTATTTCGCCCGTCCATTCCGGTATTGCGCCCAATTCGTGAAGTAGCAGGGCCGTATGTAGTTTGGTGTCGCGGACAGCTGCAGATCGGTGTAGTCGTGCAGCACGGCGTCAATCGGACCTGTAAAATTACAGCTGGTTTGCAACTATGCTTGAGCTAGTGATCAATTTTACGCCTGCATACCGGCATCTTTCTAATCTTTCTTGTTAACCTTTCCAACGACAGAAAGCGTTACCTTTAGAAGTCATTCGTTCTCTCAACAAGCTTACATGCAGTCTACTTGTGTTTTGAGAAAGATGCTAACTTTCCTTTGTAGCTAGCAGCGACAACTTGTTAGATCTTTCTAGCTAATATGATCTAGCTTAGATGAACACTTGCGCAAGTTTGTGCTTCTCGGGTGAAAAGTGATGAGAAGCACTTACCATCCACCCACTGACCAGCACTTTTCTCGGCCCAAAGGCTAATTGCTGTTTACCAGGTGCTCGTGTATGGCCAGCTCTTAGAGCAGAACAACCAGCAGCACCAACAGCACACTGTTGTTTATCCGTGAACTATGTGGTCAGAAGTCGTGTTTGTTTGTGAGGTCGGTCATACCGAATGGGTCCTCGAGAACACTACCCACCACAACACAAACAATGTGTTCTAGTATGCACCACTACTACTTTCCGATACAGGATGTACACATGGGTATTGATGACTTTGAACGACAGCAAAACTTGCAAGCATAAGTTTTGTAGTTAACGCAACATCACCGACTCATATTGTTGACGTGCACCAAAGTTGTTTATAAAGACAGTGTGAAGCTTCGATTGCCTAGACGTTTGGCAGACTTAAGAGGTGCCTTGTTCGCTCACAACAGAGCGGCTTGAATGAAAATGATCTAAAAAACGAAGTGAGAAGTTGAACTCTCTAGGAACATTTCCAAGTAGTATTTGCTACAACAGAAGGGATTGTTTGATCGCTAGCGCCCTTAGGACATGTCTATGCCTCATGGGATGGGCGGCGTAGCCAATCTCATGACAGTGTGCACCATGGCAAGCTTGATTGAGCACGTAAAAGAACTTCATATTTACCGTACCATAGGCTTATCTGACTCCGTTTTGTACAAATATCCGACAATCGCTACACGTTTAATTTTGCAATAGTATTCAAGGTTTGCACAGTTCAGTACTGGTTTACGAGCTTATGAAATGACATTGGTATGCGAAAATTTGAATACTTTGGAAAACTTGGGTAATTGGAAAGAAACCTAACAATAAGATTTGACCAAACAGTGTCAGTCGGATATTGGGGTGTCATGTATGAAAAGAGTACCCGAAAAATTGTCATTATGACAAAGTAGCGTATTCCAGACGATCCCAAAAGCGCGCAATTCATAAGTGCACAAGCTCATGATTCTGTCATTAAGCAACAAATTTATGTACATTTTGACATTTGATCAATAATCAAGCATAACTTGAGTTTTTACTGATAAAACAGTTGCCATTTAGTTCAAGAGACAAGTTCTCTTTTGTGATTTTATGCGCTTATGGGATCGTCCCGCGTTTTCGCAACACCTTTAAACTCTGTGAAAATGTGCAAAGGTAAACTACATATGTCATGTAGGAATGAAATCGTACCGTCTCGCGTTTGACTGGGATTTCGTGCGCAGGCCAGCGCCGCGCGTAGCGTGAAAATCGAGACCAGTAGGAGCATGCTGACAAAGCGTGAGAGGATGAAAGACGCTGGTACTCGCTGGATTGAACGTTCTTATTTCCTGTAAATTGTATATGTACACAAGGAAACGTAAACGGTATCATAGAAGGAGTTAACAATGTATGTCAGATACGCAAAAGTAGTATGTACCAAAAGGTGTGACCAATGTACAGGACATCGAAAAATATGTACTAGAAACACTACAAGAATATTTCATGAGATGCTGCAATAACTGTAATCGGTGACAGAATGGATAAATTTGAAATCCGCGACGGCAAAACCGAAGTGCCCTTATGCGCTTACAACGCTTTGCCATGCATTTTAGGCCGCAACAAAAACAATTGTTTCTTAGCTCCCTTTAAAACAAGAGTGGCACGTAAGACCATTGAACTCTAGTAAAGTGCAACAAGCAAACGCTACATGAACGGTTTATGTAAAGTATTCCTATGTTGAAAGTCTAACTAAAAGTTTGAGCGCTTTAAACGAGCGTTTTCTGCGTTACAAGTGCCTTTGAACTTGAATACATGACAAATATAAAGTTAAAATTCAATTCAATGACAAAAAGCAAGCAAACGAGCAATCAATGCAATTCGCCTGAAGGGCGCACGCCGAGCACAATATGTGCGCAGCCACCGAAACACACTGGAATTCAACACCATTAGCTGTTGAACAAAGACAAGGGGAGGAATCGTGTGCTTGCGGGTTTTTGCGCATTCAAACGTCTCTGGTCCGGTCGGCTGTTCATCGAATTAATCTGATTGCGATTTCCTGTTCGAAGATTTATAACTTTTTTTTCGGTAATATGTTTTTGGGATAAAGGGAATAAGCATGGCAAACAAAACCCCAAAGGAAAGAAACAGAAAAAAACACCTGAGCATTGAATAATGGAACCATATAAAATGCACACTGTGACCAATCACGGTTATTTCAACATCCTGCGGAATTTTTTTATGCAAATTGGGATCTCCTATAGAGTTTCCAGTACAAAATTTTCGACATGTTGTACGTTAGTCGCAAGTCAGGAATATGTATGGATGGAACACGATATCACCATAACTCGGTGAGCCTGTATATGACCAGATGTTACCATCACACTTATATCACAACTCCCGAAATCTACATACCATATAAATGTTGACGACTTGTCACCTTCATCATGTGAGATAAAATAAATGCACACATGTATACATAACGTTTAACATTGATACTGTTTTTTGCTCATACAATACGTATGTGCTAAGAGTCAAGGAAGGCTTGAAAGTTCGGTGTTCAATAGTCCGATCGTTTCCGATAAAAACAATTTTATGATCTACAATCGCGAGAAAAAAAAAGCTGGACTGCCGCCGGCTTCTTGCCGGCATTCCGACGGTAAATCCCATAGAAGTGCATGCAGTTAACCGCGGGAACGCAAATGTATGAATCGGGAAAAGAGCCGTCAAACAGCTGATAAGCAGGCGATGATCGAGCTGATGTCGGTATTAGGCGAGGGGCTTTTCCCGCCCCCGAGGGGAAGTTCTTCCTCACCCACCACCCACCCCGATCCTCCCCCTCACACCATCCCCTAATCAACCGCCCGCGTCTGTTTATTCTTGACGGCACAACACAGAAGGAAAGGGGGATCCCCCCTCCTTTTTGGCGCCCCCGAGAAAGTGGAGAAGGTGCTGTGCTGATGATGCGTGAATGGACGTGAAACTGGAGGTGAACTGTCACTTTGGGGTGGGGTCGCCCAAACAAGGACAACCCCACACAAATGTTCTATGAAGCACAAGCCATCACGTGTACCGTCATTCTCTAATAAACGAACTGCGTGTTCACAACTTCTGTGAGGGAAGGTCAATAATAATACAAGCAATTTGTGATTTTTGACTCCGAGGACTTACGGCTGAACAGTAACTGTACTTCTTCATAAAACTCAGGTTATGCTCAATATTAGGTCAAAAAAACTTATCTTTTTTAGCTGCTTGCTGACGGCAAAACGAACAAGTACTTATGAGTTCGCTTAATATTTTCAAACATCATAGAAAATTCACTGTTGTACTACTTCTGATCTGCTATTCATGAAAAAGTTATGAAATCCGCCACTTTTGTGGCGGCTTTTGTTCGGCACTGTCAAAATATTTAGGTCAAAATAGTAATAGTGCCATAAATAGTCGTGTACTATTGCTATTATTCCTTACACAGCAATTAATCGAGGTTTTCGTTATGCCAAAAGAACAGTACCAGCAAAATAATGGAAAATGTCAATCGTATCAAGCACCATTTGGCTAACAAAAAAACAAGTACTTTGCTCATACATAACATAGAAACATAGTTAACGTATTAACGTGACTACTCTTCCAAGCTCGGACCACCCACAGTCCTTGCGAGTGGTGGACCTTGTGGAGTGAAGGTGAGAGTGAGTGCTGGTCGGGGTGTATACGAACAACACAAAGAGCACGAGCTCGAACTCGACAACCATCACATTTGTTGGATGGATGGTCACCACTCAAGTGGTGGTGCACACCCGGTATTGTCTTGTACAGAGGCGACGCAGCCTGGCTGGCTTCGCCCTAGCTGGTGATAATCAAAGTAGTCCGAGCACAAACACTTTGTAGCTGGTACTGTACTTAGCCGGGAAGAGGATGGGTGGGCGGCTAACACTCACAGAACAGCTGCACTCACTTTTGAGGGCTTTATGAACTGTTACATAAATGCTGCAGTGTTGTAAACGCTCATCTTTTGAACTGAATATAGCATATTGTTAACATCACTAACCGGGAAGAAATTGAGTGTTTTGACCACTCAAGTACCTTTCGGAAAACACCAAAAATATTTCGGATTGTTTTTAAGAAATATTCTGGGAATAGAGAAAATTGTCTGCTTGGATGTCATAGGCATACCTGGATGTGTCTTCTTCAATGTTCAAATCAACTCTGAGAAAATGAACCGTGATAAACATCTTTATAATGCGTACATTATGAGGCGTACACTGTGATTCTTTATAATGCGTACACTGTGGATGTGTTTCGATTTGCTGCTGTGAACAATGCCCGACGTCGTTGTCATTCAGCTAATTGTAAGATACATATGTATATACAAGTCAAGAGAGGGACACTGGCAAGATTTGATGGATGTATTGGGTCTATCTTGGAATTCGGGAGTTCACCATAAAACGGCGCTTCTCAGCAAAAGGTTTCAGCACATTGGAGTTTGTCGGAAGATATTGATCAGTAGAACAGATCCGTTTACCAAAGTAGGCCCAAAATACTGATATATAGCAACTAATATATGAACATAAGAAACTTTACATTCATTGATAGAAAATTTGCATTGGAAGAGATCAAACTACGAACATAAAGTGAACGCATACGCGTGCCTATTCAAGAAAGCCTACTAGTTTGGTCTGAAGTTCAAACTACACAAGAGAACAGTTTTTGTAGTTTGGTCCAATTTGAAAGAAGCTTCAACGGGCTACGAGTTTTCGCCGTCTTTCTTCAGCAGAGAGCCCTGAAATGCGGAACGTAAAGTTGGCACAGTGCCAGAAACCAAAAACTAACGTTTTCATTTCTTTGCAGTTTTTTTGGGAGAAATTGGCTTGTACTAGTCTCACCTGAGTATACACGACCAGGCGATTTTTTTCTACAGAGCGGATATAACTCATCCGGTGGTGAATATTCAGTTCACCAAAGAACGAAACTCTTTTCGGTCCAGAAATTTTCCTTACTTGTGAATAACGTATTGAAGGTTGGAAATTTTGAATTGGAAACAGTAAAGGAGGTCGAAATTTTCATCGAAACATTTCACAGGATGTTGAAATTACAATACATATATTATGTGTTTCAGCCTCAACTACTCTCCCGATTTTTCCCGTTTTCTTCAGTTGGTGGTGAAGTTTTGCTTCTGGATTATGGGTTACTCTATGCATGCTAAAGTACCGAGAAGAAAATGCATACATTTTGTCCTCCTTCGATGCTTTTCTCCTTGCTGACGTCCCTCACTTTCGGCGGTTGCTGATGCGAGTATCGCAACCACTTCGAGCAAATGTAGAATGCGGAGAGCAGAACGATTAGAACCACGGCTGCACCGATCAGTGCAATCTCGATCGTGCGAATGAGCGACGAAACTTCCGACTCCTGAATTGGGAGGATAATAGTTGGATACACAAAGAAAAAATGACTTAATTCGCAAAATTCAATGACTTTCAAATGACTTTTATTTTGCGAATTAAGTCACATAAATGATTTACAGCTAAGACATATAATGACTTGGAGCGT
The DNA here is from genome assembly GCA_014805365.1 of Koerneria luziae. Lineage (NCBI taxonomy): Eukaryota > Metazoa > Nematoda > Chromadorea > Rhabditida > Neodiplogasteridae > Koerneria > Koerneria luziae. Next base: position 7,931 of record JACMIJ010000677.1, read on the forward strand.
TTCGCAGTCATTTTATTTTGGTCATTTTTTTCTGTGTGTACCGCTTAAGCACACTCCCATGCAACGAATGACCCCGGCTGCAAATACAGCCACCCACTACATAAGCGTGTCTTCCTCCGAATAGAGTAGTTGTACTCGTGTTTTCGTCTACACTCTTAACTATAATGGCGCAGTATGCAGTACGAACAATGTGAATGCTACATGTTTGTGGTGATACATGGCAAAAATGGTGATGAAGAGTTCGAAAGCTGTGCAGGTAGTAAATAGCACATGTGGTGTGAATGCACCACGTTATTCAGTTTTGTTTCGTAACTGCCGTATTCAAATTTTTTTTGCAGCTTTGCAGCTCATAACAGCATCACAAAGTAATGAAACGGTGCACACTAGCGAAGAAAAAAAAGATTTCCAAATTATGCTATCGAGAAAACCATAACAATATGTTATGAATATGGGCTCCGAAAAATTTGCATCAATCGGGTTTAACACAACATTTCCTATACAACACGGCAAGATGACCCGGTTTTTGTATTCAAATCACACGAACACCATGGCACGTATGCAAAAAATGTGCAAGTAGCACAAAAAATCGCCTGTATTTATGCGTTGGACATGTGGGGAACTATCCGGGCAAGAAGACGGAGTGACTTTTACTACCGATACGGACCTGGGACACTAACATGCAGTTCATGTCGCCGTGACAAAGCATGAATTACGTGCATGAAATATTTGCTGTTTCATTTTTGTAAGATATATCTTGCTTGTAGGATATTGTAAGGCCTTGTAAGATAGGCACGATTTTCCTACCAATGGTAATGAAAGCCGGAACCGAGCAAAAACATACCTCAGCCGCCTGGAAGAGTCCATTATCCTGAAAGGAGGAACAAAATACTATCGTTGCGTCTTGAACAGATTGTTTACGCAATTTCGCAAAAATTTTTTGTTTACGCTTGTTCTGTTGCGAATGGATGAGAATTCTATGTTAGAAGATACTAGATACTTCTAATGCCATTCACATAGATGACTGAACAGGAGAAATGCAAAAACTTGGTAGTAATCAGAGAAAGACAAGCTTAAAATAAGCCAGGATAGTGCTTGAGTGCTTAGAAATTTTATTGAAAAATGAGTGTTATGAACACTCAATATTTGAGCCTAATTTTTCTCTGAGTTCAAAAAATTACTGTTTCCACTGAACATGAACATGTATGTATGTACATAAACAAACAGACCTCATCGACAGGCGACATTGTCGTACTGGTCGAAGTGGTGGTAGTGGTAGTGGTGGTGGTAGTGGTGAACAAAGGGGTGGTAGTCGAACGTCGATAACGAAGAGTTTGGGCCATGGTAATTACTCTAAAGCCGGCAGTTCCATTATCAGCTTACAACCAGTAGCATTATTTACAACGTGATCACAAAGTAATTCAGCAAAAAGCTGCTTCTAGACAGCTACCACGAGTACATGTTCAAAGAAAAAAGCCTTAAAGACCTTGAATGGTGCTTGGGTGATTAAAACATTTCACGAGTGTTAACTATTTCGTAGTGCAATTGAAAAAAAGAAATGTTACAGACACTCCAGCAACAAAGAACACACTTCACATTTAAGGCTGCTTGCTGTGAATGCACAATCCAAAAAAAGTTACATCGATATCAGTTTCATTATCTTATAGAAACTATGATGTATCATATACAACAGCTGCATTGCAATGGAGGGATTTTGGTGGAAATGACTGTTGATTGGAGAGAGAGAGAGAGAGAGAGAGAGAGAGACAGCTTTGTTGTTCGGCTGGGAGCAACAGCACATTCGGACAATTTATTGCAGAAATGTCGAATAGACCCAACCACAATAACATATAGGAACGGATGCATATGATAACATACATATGATATGCAGTATTAGTATTACCAGAAATAGTACTAGCATGACAAGTATTCGTTGTAGAGTATTACTGTCAAAAATATTGACTAGAAGAACACATGGTTCAAAACTTCTGTCACATTAGGATGTACAGAAAGGCTCGCAAATTGACTTATTCGTGGTCAGATTATCAAACAGTTACTAATAAGATGATGTATGGAATGCCAATAATAATAATTATAAAAACAATTTTTAAATATATTGCTGACTATGCACTTAACTCTCCACATGTGACCTCGTAGCTATTGTGTGTAGTTACGGGTGAGGGAACATACAAATAACAAGAGAGTGGGAAAAGTCCATACAACCCAGTCAATTCCCCCAAAGTTCCCACTTTGCCAGTTTCCCACTTTCCAGAAACTGAAGCTCACAGTCAACTAAGACAGACGATGAATGAGAAGCTCATGAGCAAAAACATTAGAGCACATTTGTATTACGTCCCGTTTCCTCCCTGTATGAATCCCAGCACCTATGAAGCTTACACAACCGAAGCAACTTGTCAATCTCATGCGTCATATATAATGGGCTTTGCTAAACATATCATAAAAAGCATAGAATCCTACTGGTATTGTCAACAAAACAGTGTTTTCCTCTGTAATTGCATAGACAGAAAACATGCGTCATCGGCTATCACTTACAGCTATCACGGTTTATGATTCATTGATCAGGTAAGCTGTGGAGGAAAGGTGGCGTTTCTTCCGTAATCACAGGGGTTCCTCGACGGGGTTCCAGATGCGCCAGGAACACATTGTTATAACCCGGCGTGATATGTTCATGTTTAAACAACTATCACATAAATATATAGAAGAGGCTATGCATTTTACAATAAGAAAAGAACAGCTTATTATTATATTATATGAGGTGAAGTGGTGAGAGGCCGACATATGGCCGGTGGTGTGAGGGAGAGAGAGAGGGCGAGAAATCCATACTTCTCCCTCGTCGGCTGGCCAATGCTGCTGCTGCCTCTTGTTTGCTCTTCGCAGGCATCACTATCTAATGGCAAAATGCGCTGCTTCTGTTTATTTCGGGTTTTTCGCGCATTCCGTCATGTCAGCTACTGCTACATGAATATTAACCGATCATAACCAGAACCATGATAGTGTATCTAGCTCCATAACAGGAAGTTGTCATTGCAATGGGTGCTTGCTATGACAATAGGGCATCGCTACAACAAAGCTTAACGGGAAGTTGTTACTGTAAATATGTACAACGAGCTGTAACGAGAAGATGATATTATAGTGGAATCTTGCTACTGTGAGCCTGTAACGATTTTCCAGAATACAGCTTCAGGCTGGTTGAAAATTCAGTGCACTTTAATGTTTTTTTGCGAATCCTTGCTTTTGATTGATACTATGTATAAGATAAACCGAATAACCTGTTAGATTTACTCGCTATGGGCACAATATGGAATATTCACTCTCAGATGTGAAATGCTAAAAACAGAACCTAAGTATTCATCCGGCGAGCATTTTTGTCTGCTGTAAAAGAGAACACAAAGAAGGAAAACACCACAATCGCGCCAGCGTATACAAAGTATTAGCTTCGTCTCAGCCTATAAGTATGCAAATTGCGCGCGCATTCATCAAGACTGCAGTGGCGTGGAACAAAGTACGAAGGCCACATCGAAGACATTTGCAAGACGAGTGCACTCATTCTTGGTATGCTGGAGTTGAGTACACCAAGTTCGACACAACCAATCTTTCTTAAGTAGCCAGTGGTCTGGTACATGACCAAGAACGACCAAGACCGCACAGAAATCCATACGATTCATAATATTGAGTGTCTTAAACACTCGTCGTGCATTAAAGCATCATTTCGTCCATAATAACAGTAAGAAATAGAAAGCACTAAACAAAGATGGTGTTTTGTGCAAGCTCAGTACTGTTAATGCTTTTCTGAGAACAACATTGCACAACTGTTTTTCTGTTTTTTTTCAAAATCTAGGTGATTATGACGCGTACACGCTGTGAAAGATATGCAAGCTTGCGTGTGCCAACCAGAAGGTACATGAATACATACAAGTACAGAAACTGGTAGAACTTTATACACAATACAATGAACAAGAGGTTTAAGGTTCTGACCATTTCAATTACCATGAAGGTGTTATGCCGGGAAGGGGGGGGGGGTCATCTATGAAAATTCATAAAAGTGGCACATCAAAAGCACCTGTCGAGAAACCTCTCTAACCTCTCTGAGTGAAAAGTTCAACTTCAGATGCAAAAGACAACTGGCAACAATGTGATGCTCGAATTCCGAACACATATAATGATAGTGTAAGGCTGTTCGACTTTGAGTGGTTTTCTTCCTTTCGCAACAGGTGTTCACTTCCAGCAAGAAATATCAGCGACACGAATAAAATGCGGCAGACAGAACGAGAAAGCACCCCAATCGCGCCAGCTTCAATTGCCACCACATTCGTGCCAGCGCCGGTAAACACTACAATCGTTCAATGCCCAAGCTTCGGCTCAGCAGCCTATTAGAATGCAGATTGCGAATACATTCATCACGGCAGCAGTGGTGTGGAAAAAGGACTGCTGGATAGAAGCACACTGCCATAAGGATGATTCAAACACACACGACGTGCTCAGGGTAGCATGATAAGTGGAATTCGAAGTTTATTAACGCTGCATCGTTTGAGACACTTATTTTCCTCAGTGTTTAGTGTTTTGCAATCCTGCTCAGAAGATATGTCTCGAAAGCACTACAGTATACTGTTGAAAACACTCGAAATATGAGTATGTTATTGTGTAAGCGTGAATTCTGTTATTTTCTGATTGTATGTACAACCACGCAAAATGCCCAGGCAACACATTTTGAGCTGCTCCTCCAAAATTCGAGTGAAGGGAAATCCTATTTTTTTTCGGGAAGGAGTACAATTAGAATTCCTGATTGCGTTCAATTCTAACTATCGCCATATTTTCAGATCTTATTGTTATGGTGCTTCGCCAACACACAAATTTGCCGGTGTATGCAAACTTTAGAAACGCTATGCCGTTTCACAAACGTTCGTGACCTGCATGTGCTGCAAAAAGTTTGAATCCGTCACGAATTTGAATATTTAGTAATATCTTCGTACAAAAGAGAGTTACAAGTAACCGTAAGATGTTTCAAAAAGCACTTGTATAAGTATGAGAGTACCCTTTATTTCACATGTGGAATGATGAACCGAATAAATACTATCCATATGTCTTTTGAATGGTGGTAGTAGCCGTGTGTGCGTGCTCAGAGAAAAATAAGCCTCAACTTTTGAGTGTTATAAACACTCTTTAGTGCTTCAGTGTTTTAAACACTGAAGCACTATTCAGGCTTATTTGAGGCTTATTTTTCTTCGAGTGTGTGAATATCAGGCGGAGATTGGCGTCGTCAGCGTTCCGCCGCTCGCTTTGTACGACGCACTGTCGACCAGCGGGTGGTGCTCGCGTTCCGCCCGTCCGATACGCCTGAGGGCAAGAAAACCATGTACTATTGGAAACATCTGACTCCGTTCCATATGCAAATATCCCACTGTCACCATATTGTATGCTATTTTATGTTCAAATTTTTTTTTAGCTTAGTCAATTTTTTACAGTAGTAGCTTCAGAAGCTTGAGAAAGAGTACAGTGCAGGCGTTAGCGAAATTGATCACGTAACGACAGTCGGGTCATTTGCACAGAACGGAGTCAGATAAGCTTATAATATTACGGTAAATTTTCTTTTCAAGCAAAGGCACCACCAATTTCCTACTCCTGAGTGATGACACCTTGGTGGATTGGGACGTGCCGGGATTCGAACCTGGGCCTTCTGTATAGTGTAGAACGCCTTTTGCCACTGCACCACTTCGCCCTTTCTACTTGCAAGACAAGTTGCGATTTCGCAGTTGTGGTCTATGGTGGAAGAAGGAAATGTTCCAAGCAGCGCAAAAATGAACTATTGTACTAATAATGATAAGTCAGTCACTTAGCATATCGTATACATACGTAGGGAGACACGTTGGCTCAGTGAAGCTAACGAGGTACTGTTGTGTGGTTTGTCAACAACAGGTCAACAACAGCACGTTTCTCATTGCCACTTCACGAGCATGCTCTTTCAATGCTACATACTACGCAAACAACAGTACTGTTATGTTTCTAATTTGGTTATGAGTGTGTTCCTGGTGCAGAATAAGTTCCTATTCAATCGATGCTTACCTGTGCCGATGCCTCAGAATGCACGAGATGAGTGCGAGTATTCCGCAGAAGGTGGCCAGTGCCATTCCAATGATCAGCCACCACGGCAGATAGAACTCGTCGGTGTTGTCCGGACTGCTGCCACCCGCGGAGCCCTGAAGAACATTTTGATGTTAAGGGAGCTCTAAAACCCTTTTTCTACGACAGAAAAACTGCATGTCTTATCACCATCACCGAATACCCATCTTATGCAGGTGAAGAAACCAAACGATTGTCTAATTGTAAGATGTCTTCGTCTCAAGAAAAACCGTTATTTTGTGTTAGCAGAAATGTGTGCATAATAGTTCCGCAACTTATGTGAGGGGTGCATAGAAGTATATGAGCACATCGTGGTTTTTGCCTCCAAGTATTCACGGAATCCGGAACTCTTGAAACAGGACCGGGAAACGTGACTTCTCTTAGGTAAAGATTACATGCCCCGCGTACAGGGATTTCACACACAGTGCAGATATGATGGAATAACTGTTTCTCGGTTGCTTTCAAGCATTTGGACGCAATATCATGTGCTTTTGAATGTAGCTTGGTTGATTCTCTGTATAATGTACTTAGCGGAGGAGGGAAAATAGTGGTGCTACGAATCGGTTTTCATGTCCTGAGGCACATTCATGAATAGAACTTGATCGGTAACTTATTTAGGAGAAAACAATGATCTTTGACTACAGTTTCAGGCTACCTTTGAAGGTGATAGGAAGCCGTGAATCCTCGGAGGCAAAAATCACTTCCTTATGTGTAAGCATACTCACCTCGCAGTCTCTTAGTTGCGGGTCTCTTTAGTACAACTGCTAAGAAACTACTTTTCACAGTTACCTTACAAACTAGTTCTGGGAACGTTAGCAGTCTATTGTTTGTTAAAAGACTGAGCTAACAATAACAGTGTGAAGTAAGTGTCTAATAGAGCAACGACGGGAAAGAACTAGTTAGAAACAAAAATAATAATAACAATGACATCATAACAAAATCATATATTATCGACTCTGACTAATCGAAGTTATTCCTGTGAAATGTTTCTGTGGAAAGTTGGACCACCTGGAGCGTCTCCAGTACAACATTTTCAACGTACTGTACGTTAGTCACGAGTCAGGAATATGTCTGAACAAAATGCTTACCAACATGCGCCGTATCTCGTTGAACAACATAAACTTGCGGAAGTTCTGAAAATGGAATGAATACTGGCGGCCGGAATCAATGAAAAGGTTGACTACAAACACGTTCGTTTTCGTCTCAAAAGAAAGCTGTCATATGGCTGAATTGAATTGAATGAGCGCATGTGGAGGGATCACAAGCAGCGCGCACTTGACCCTCATGTGCCAGATAATGTGCAATGTAGGAAGTGCTGTACGGGCTAGTTCAAGTCTTTGGAGGAAGTTTTGGTCTATTAATTCAGGCAGGACAATATGTGATGTTCATATCTAAGCAGGTAATGCTTAGTTCTTGCGTATCAAACTGTTTTCGCCAACAAGAAGTACTGAGAGGGACAACACGTTGCGGGTCTGCTGTTTGCACCAGCTTTCGCACTAGTTCACAGAGTGATTTTTTAGGATCTTTTAGGAAACGATAAGGAACATGGATGTAACACAAATCAAAAGATCAACTGAGATAAACGCAATTTTTTGAGCGTTTGATGTCTCACAATTCTTAAAATAATGATATGCTCCGGCAGTTTGTGAAGCCTGCAATGCTATTTAAATAGCATGTTGTTTTTGCTAAGAGTGAATCTTTTGATAGAATTGAACTTTTTCGCGTAAATGAACACTGATCAGAATAAACGTGACCGAAACAGCATTGCACTTTGGGCCCAGCGAAAACATCACTGCATCTGGGCTACAACTTTCCGCAGGATGTTAGTATTGATGTTAGTTCTGGTGTTCCTTAATGTTATTGATGCCAGGAGAAAAATAAACCATAAAGAATCATGAATAGTGCTTGAGTGTTTAAGTCACTAGTTTTTTTTTTATTGTCAAGTATTTCATAATCCTAGTTTATGCTAGTGTAGTGTTGAAGTTAATGTTCATGTTAACGAAAGTCTTGGCGTTAGAATGGGTGTTGATAGAGTAGTTCGTTAGAGTAGTTCACGCACCTCAGATGCGGTATCGTCGATATCGGCATCTTTCGTTATGAGTTTCACTGAGCCGACACCAATTGTCGTCGTACTAACGAACAGTGGAATGGCGGGTGGTGATTCTTCCGTACTCGTCGTGTTGGCTACTTCTGAAATCTCAATTGCTACAGGAACACTTTTTATGGAATAGGCATGACGTTATCTTTCCATGTCGTCATTTCACTTCAATTTCAATTTGAGTGGTCGGTCGATAGGTGCATAGGCGGTCAAGAAAGTAGAATCTATATATAATATTTGAATACACGCGAAATTATTCTATTTTAAGCATGTACAATCTTATTGTTATGGCTTTATTACACAAGGTTTCCTACCTATTTAGCTTTCACAACGTCAATTGGGCCCAGCGTAGCTGGCCGCCGAAGGCGGCCGCTACGCTGGGCCTGATTTGGCTTTCAATCGCATATTTGCCGAGGGGTGTATAAAGTGGTCATGAATGAGAACAGTTATGAAAAAACTAAGAGTGTAGAAAGATGCGGACAA
>JACMIJ010000678.1:0-16642 GCA_014805365.1 Koerneria luziae
GCGGCAAGGGGGATCGAACTCATGACCCTCCGATTAGTAGTCCGGCACGCAACCGACTAGGCCAACCCTCGCCGCATGCCCATTTATTTACCAACAAAGCTATAAGTTTGAAATTTCAGAAGCGTGAACGCACGCCCAGAAAATTTATCAATACTAAGTAAAAAAAACGTGTATAATGTGTGTGTGTAATACTAAGTAAAAATTTCGCCAAATTTATTTCGAGTTAAGAGTTACGAGCTTTGCTTTTTCCATAAATTGACGAATACAATGCAAGGTTAAAGTCTATTAATCATTATACACGTTTTCTGTTCATACATCGACGATAACGTTGTTGATAACGCTGAGACATCCCGTTTTGGAATATCTTTACATTAGAAGCACCTCGTTTGTGAACCTGAATGGTCTGTAGGCACCCCGTTTCTGGCCGCCTTACGCTGGGAGTCACCCCGTTTTCCAAATTTACTAACGTGACACGTCGATGTATGTTTCTGTTCTGACGGTCACTCGCTCTAGAAAAATAGTAAAATATTTATATTCAAATGAAAACTAATGATGATGGGTCGGGTGAATACACTTTTCTTACCGAAATGGCAAAATGATCGTTCTTGATTTCGTCTTCTTCCGACATGTGAATGTCCTTTCATTCACAGGGTTAACTTATGTTAGTAACTGCAATCTCACTGATGACTTGTCGTCCTCTCGGTGCTTGCTGAGTACGTGTAGTGTGTTCTGATAAGAGCATGTGTTCAGGGAAGACGGGCTTCGATGGCTACTCGCAGGCGCCTTGGCGGAAGACGGTCAGCATCTTCAAGCAGCCGGTGACCATAGTACATACGACGAGCAAGGAGTCGAAGAAGGCGACTCCCGAACAACTGAAGCGGGGAGTCTCCGGTCCTCTCAACAAACCACAACCGGTGCGATTCATCAACCATTCAGAACTCTCCGTATTCCTACGTTAAGACGTTAGCATGCAAGCTATCAATATTTCGTTCTTTGTAGTTTGTACCGTTTCAGTTGTTCTGGGCGAAGGTGTTGGAGGGTCTCGTGTCGAGTGTGCCCATCACGCCGGCGGACAAATTCCGTGTCGGAGACACACTGTGTTCCCGTCTGGAACTGCCTTCTCGTCTGGAGTCTTCCTGTTCAACAATTGACGACCGCGCCGCAGCCGCATCGCTTTGCTCGGCCCTCCACAATCCACAGGCATCGTCGTGTGTGGGCCAATCGGGTGATCAGAAGGGAATGGAGTCGAATCCCCATCTCCATTTGAACCCCGATCAGCCATTTGTCATGGCTGCCCATATCTCGAATGAGGAGGTGAACAGCCAGGAACGACGGGTTCTCGATGCGAGGAAACGACTGCAGGAGATACGCAAACACTTCTGTTGACCATTCATTCCATCCACTCTCACATCCATTCCAGTACATTCTCAGTCAGCTAATACTTCTTCTTCGCAGTCTCTTGTTTGTTGAAAAAAAAAAAGAACTTTCGACATCTTTTGGCTGCCCGAAACAAGTGAATTGAAAAATAAGCACATCGCATGCTGACATGAAGTACTGAAGTTTCTGTCGGTCTCAAATTTGCATTTTCCTTTATTCAAGAAGCCGTTGTAAATATGCAAATAAGGTACTGTAGAGAAACACAACATATATACAACACACTGTCTTCAAACGTTTTGCACGTGTTTTTGGTGTATTTGTGAACTTATTGGCTCCATGTACTTCGTAGTGATGATTGGCTTTACTACCCATTTTTAGATACTTATGTTATCTTCACTAAATGCGCAATGGATTAGGATAGAGAATTTTAAAAAAACGAGCAACGTCATTTGGATACCGAGATATCTCCTAGTTTAACTTCTGGACAGCCGTGATATGTTGAATATTCTGTCCTTAGTAGTGATCATCAACTAACCATTGTTTGAGTTGACCTGGACAATAGAGCTAATTAGATATTAACCTGATTAATTAAGCTTTTCTTTGTGTTTGCTACTTCTTGGTGACTATGTTGTGAATAGTACGGTATTCACGGATCTGGACAAGAACTGCGGTATTTATCTATAATAAAGACGTTGCTCTTAAAAGAATCCAAGAATACGGAGATAATGTCTTCTTTCATTTCATTATTTCTTTTTTTTTCGTTTATTATCACTAAGTTGGCCATAACCTCAAAGAGTCATCTTCCATCTTGCGCAGTTCTCGTTTATTATGCGGGGTGGGTGCCAGTCTTGATGGGATTGGCAAATAACACCTGGAAGCCCAGTAGATCGGACCAACCTCAATATGATTCTTATGATGTGTATATACTGTAACTCTATTAATTGGAAGTATATTTGTACTATTTTCTATTAAATTGTTTCCACTTAGTTGAATGATCATTTATACAAAAGAATGTTGACGGGCAAGAGGTCTCTGGGGACTAGACCTGTTCGAGTTCAATCAGAACCCCTCCACAGTCCTTCGGATGCAGGAATACAACAGGTTTGCCATGTGCTCCTATCTTCGGCTTCTCTTCAATTGTCCTGAACGAGAGCAATTACAGATGCATATGTGTCAGAAGCTTTCTTTGAAACTTCTCAACAAAAATACGCAGCAGAGAGTCGTTATATTCATTTCGGTCCAGCAATGTAGACCCAACAATGCGCTACACGAACGCATCCCGCTAACCCGGGTTGTGCCCCCCCCCGTCTTTCCAAGGCGTCTATCTGGGTTAAAGTATCAGTGTTCCTGGCACATCAGGAACTCTCCTCTCCACAAACGTTACCTTTACCTTCCCCCTTTTTTATTTCTCTGTTTTTCTCGTGAAGTTAAAATACGGAATTGCTTAAATAAGCACATTGAAGTTGTACGGTACCTGATTCCCTTTGATCGTACAGTCTGGATGGCATCGTTGATGTCCTTCACTTCGATGCACATGTGATGCATGCCTCCGTTCTTGTTCTTGTCGAGGAATCCTTGGATTGGACTCTTCTCTCCATATGGATGCAACAACTCCAGTTTGGTATTGTCGAGGGAGACGAATACGGTATACACTCCGTGTTCGGGTTGTGGCTGGGGATGACAGGAAACAGCCCACTTACCACTTTCTCGCTCACTTTGGCACCTAACTTCTTGTAGAACTCGGAAGCCTTCTCTATGTTGGGCGTGGCTATGGCGATATGGTTGAGGCGTCCAAGCAACCCAACGAGGGGATTCGAGGCCATACCCTGAAGAGATATCGGAGATAGAGACATACCCGGACGGAGATACTTCCAACCCGAGACAACGCGAACATCATCTGAATCAGTGGAAGGAGAGTGAGAGAGAGCGAACCGGGAACTAAAGCCAACACACAACAACAAGTCGTAAACGATCAAAACGCACGTACATACATGGATGGAGTTCAGTTTAACAGGTACACAAAGTATTCACTTTTCAACCTTTACATGTTTAATCAAGGCTAACTGCATTCTACGATATATTAATATAATTCAAGATATGGTGAAATTCTGGATTTAAAAAAATAGCCTTTTAAAATAGGAAAAAAATAAATTGTAGTGTACACTTAGTGTGGTCATTGGATCTTTTTGTGAAACTTCGCAGTGCTTCCCAGCTCCGTGCGGAACATTTACTTACCGCTCGCGCAACAGACGCGTACCGATCGTGGAACAGCGACATCTGGAAATGTGTACCGTTCGTACGCGCCCGCGTCCGTATACGACACCGATTAGTCTCTTACCGTTCCTGTACGAAAGGTATTCCATTGTATGCCATTCGTATGCACGGCGTACGAGCCTTACACGGCTGTTTCATGAACGGGAAGTTACTGTTAGCTAAAATGGTAGTGATGGCACCCAAACAGGGGCACCTTTGAAGCTACAAACCGTTTATTCTCCATAAATTTGGGTTATTGCTTGTTTTCGTGTTACTTTCGATGCTTCTCCTTGCCTTTTGATCACAGAGATTACAAATATCTTTTTGCATTTAAATTCCTTTTGTATCCCATGCGCTTTCAAGCTTACTTTTGTTGAACCAGTTGGAATATTGTAACCGTCGTTATAGGATATTTGTTCTGATCCCCCAGTAACCGAATATGGAATTCGTGAGAGTCGGATAAAAATATCCAGATTTTTGCATGATCGTCACGTTTCCTAATAATTTTTCCAGTAACGAGTGTCGAAGCGTTCAAGCTCATTTTTTATGTCTAATATGTTATTTGTGTTTAGTATACTATTTAGCGGCTTTAGAGAAGCAGCCGGTACTCGGTACGAGACAAACTACAAAACGTAGATCAAACACACATTTTGGTTGATTTCTTTGCTTGCTCACTGGGACCTAGACATCCTGCTAAGCAGAAAAATTGAAAGTAGGTCTTGATTAATTTGTTTGGCCTGTGTTATGTGCGTCGTTACTGCTAAGACCAAGGGGCTTGTAACACATCGTCCTGCCATTTAGTGTTTTCTTTCCTCCATCGTTCCTTCCGCTTCTTTATAAATTCGTTGTCTTATATTTCGATTGCATTTGATTATCACTCTGCTGCTGCTTTTTCCTTTCTTCCATCCGCGTCCTGTGTGGTCAATCCCGACGGGAATTTCTACATACATATCCGGACCTTTTTTCCTGTGGTTCAGGATTGTATTCATTCGTATTCATTCGCAGTCTCCGTTCTTTTTGAGTCTGCTCCGACCAACACTAGCTTTTTCCTAGTACTAGGATAAAAGAACATACACTCTGATTATACAAACAACCAGCCGAATATGGAATATACGTATTGAACGATGGTATTCCAGCAGTTTTCTGAAGGCGGTGGGACATGTCTGGGCAGCAGTGTTGAACACCGAAAAAAACATTCCAGAATAGTAGATCATTTCGTACTCTCGGCTTGGTTAATCGTTCTTTGATCCAAGTACTAGGAAAGGACAGCGACTCAGTATCAGTGATCTTCCGCAATCGGAGCTTTTACTTCAAAAGTGTTTTAACGTTCGGACTCCTAACCTCCATCCTCAGTAGCCACGTCTATCAATTTCTCGCTTTCCCACCGTTACATGATATATTGAAAAAGAATCTTTCGTATGATTGATTTGGCAAATGTTTCAGCCATGGGGACGAAGCTGTCGGTGTCGATCGAGGGAGCGACGCAACCGGAAATCGCCCCCAGGTCGGACCGCCCTCCCACCTTCGACCCACAATACGGATTTGAACGGTCGCGTAAGCCCAGAGAGGTTATTCCAAGGTTTTTCGACAACTTTTCTTAAATTTTATTCCAGACATGACATGTAATGCTTATACAAAATATAAGGCAAGCTTGACCTATATTGTATTATACATCAAGCAGAGCTTTGTCTACTTACTTTGAAAAAAAAGATGGAAAATTCATGGGAATGTGCTGCACTAGGAAAAGTTTGGTTTGTTTGGGCGCTAGACAGTTACAGAACAGAAATACCTCAGGTACTATAAAATATATTGATAGCAAGAAAGGCACTATAAGATACCGTCATGTTCTTATATTCTTGCCTAAACAGAGTGCAACGATAAAAAAAGACGGGTTTCGTTTGTGGAACAAGTTAAGCTAGCGAAGGGGAGGCTGACATCAATTGCTGTTATTGGTACTCATTGTCAGAAGGTTTCCCTAATTGTATGTAATATTGTTCAGATGAAGGCGACGTGGGAAGAGATGGATCAGTACAATCTCACACCGGGCCAACGCGATTATTGTGCTCATCTACTCATCCCCCTCATCAAGTGCCAGGTACAACCATTCTCAGCTTGTTCATCAAAGAACTAGCTTATTCGGTCCATGGGGATGCGAACATTTGATTCATTCTAAGAAGGAGTCAATGCACTATTTGCTGGTTCTATGCCCATAAATTTAGACCGTGTACACGTACAACCATACAACACGGATGTAGATCAAAGATACTTTATATTTTGAGATCAAAAAAGGGCATACATTGTCATGCGTATGCGTATCGGTAAGATAATAAGATTATCGTTAGTGGTTAGAAAGTAAGTTTGCTCTTTTAAAAACATTTTTGTTTTATTTTGGTCATATGAGAAACCTAGGATGCTAACTGGGAATACTACATCAAACATAAATAAATGAGCACTAACGAGTTTTTTTACAAATCGTAGATAGGATACCAGTAGGGCAGAACACATTCTTTTGGAGACATTTTTCGACCAAAATTATGGAATCTTGAGAATTATAGCGTAGTTACGCGTTGGCGAAGAGTGTCTCCTAATGTGATGTTCTCCTTCCCAGACTCGCAATGCTCCCTTCGCCGGTCACGTCTGCGATGAGGAGCGCGGCGCATGGGACAAGTGCGAGTACGACGATTATCTCATGAGGATCAAGGAGTTCGAGAGGGAACGACGACTCCTTCAGAGGAAGGCTCGCAAGCAGCCACAATAGAGTCCACTTTCATAGGCAGACGATAAATGTTCGTATCCTCCGTCCTCTCTTTCTGTGTATACGTTCTTCCTCGTACGTACTTGATCCGAGTAGAAACCCATACACGTCATTCGAATAGATGGTGAAGAAGAAGACGTTGGAGGAGAGTATGTGGCGGGAATTGGAGAGGATGCCGCCGCGCCAAGAGGGCGACATCGGGCGGCGAGCGTTATTGACCGTCACACAGTTGCTTCCGAAGTATGTAACAGTTAGTTGCTTCACACGTTTTTTTTCTATTTCGGTTCTTTTTACTTAGTTGTAGAGCATGCGTAGTACGTTATGATGTTCTAAGGAACCAACACGGATTGGTACATCAACGTTTAAGAATCAGAAAGTGCCTTCACTCCTTTTTTAAACCCAGTAACAACGTATGCAAGGTTTATTTCAACTAAGGTGTTAGGTGTGGAATTGCTTTGCCTGTGTATGGTTCTCTTATTGTTGTTTGTAGATGTTCGGAGGAGTCCCTCCGAGTGTTCCGGAACACGTTCTCGTCTCGTCTGGTCCACTACTGTCAGCTGACTCCGTCCCTGGAATCCTCTTTGTTTATCCGTTCGGTCCTCGTCGCTTTCCCGAACTTCCATTCGATCCATTCCAATCTGATCTCGTCATATCTGGATTCCCTTTACAATGCGACGAAGACCACCCACGATGTCCATCTGAGGAGAAGTTGTGCCGAATTGTGGGCTGTGGGAGCGAATACGGAACGCCTTCACATGCTTCTCACCAAATTGAAAGATCTACGAGAATCACAAACTGTGAGTTTCTTTCATATTTTGAGTTGGGAAGACAATAAATAACAACTCAGTATAGTTACGATAAAACAGTGGATATTTGCTACTGCGTTATTTGTGGTTTTGTAGGTATCAGAGAAGGCTCGCGAGAGGGAAGAAGTGTTGTTGCTGAATATGCTCACGATGGCCTTTACTCATGCAGGCAAAGGTTTGTGAACCGCTTGATTGCTTAGCTTTCGCTATTACTGGAATCACGAATAGAAGTGTGAAGTAGTGTATTTCCCTTCTTTATTTTTTACCTTCATGCATTTTGGTACCATCAATGCCTGTTCTAGATGTCCGTGTGGGCGGTGATGCATTGGACGTATTGGGATCGCTCCTGACACGCGAAGATACACGCGTCGCGTCATTGGACGCGGTGCGGTCGTTGTTCGTGTCGAGTGGATGGTCGATGGCGCCATTCGCCGCCGTGGCAGCGCAGTCACTGGTCGCCCTCCCTCCATCGACGGCTTCCCTCCTGGCATTGAGGGCTCTGGTGAATGCACTCCGTGCTTCCTCGACGATGCACAAACACTTCCTGGTCAGTGGATATCACGTTGGAATAGCCCATTTCATTCTTATCACGGCTTACGATTATAGTTTTTAATGGAAGCTCTCCAAAGATTAATATACTTGCTTAGTTGGTTGAAGAATTGCGTAGTATGTCTTTGTTGTGATAACTGTCTCATGTACAGGCAGTATTCACTGCATTGGAGCGTCCTCTTCACGAACAAGAGTACGCGGAAGCCGCGATCTCCCTGCTCACGGATATCTTGGAGTCGTCAGGTACGAGCCCTTCCATTGTCATCTCCTCAGGTTTCCTCCTGGATGCGCGAGTGTTGATGTCAGTGCAAGACGAGGTCTGTCGATGGGAGGCGGTCCATCCCGGCCGATACACGCCCCTCATCCGCGCCCTCCTCAGCTCCGGCCACGAGGGCGTCGCGCCTCCCGTGCGCATCGCGCGCGCCTTCCGCGGGCGGAGCGCGGAACACGAGTTGATCCGCGCCTTGTGTGATGTGTATTGCCGACCGCGGACGCACTCCCTCGTGGCCGCCCGATCTGTTCTCCAATCCGATCCATCGCCTCTCTTCCTCAATGACAACAAGCATGTCAAGGAGGATTCTGTGGGACAAATCGAGGAGACAACCGACTATTTCCCCGAACAACCGAAGAAAAAGAAGAAAGGCAAGAAGAAAAAGAACGCCGCGGAAAAGGAAATTCCTATTGAAGAGGAAAACATCCAAGTGACGAAAGAAATCACAAGCGGAAAGAGGAAACTGTCGAGGACAGAGAGACGAATGAAGAAGAGACGGCAAGAGCAGGCAGAGAAGCAGAGCAGGGGAGAGATTCAAAGGAACGACGACGACGAAGTGATTGTCATCGAAGAGGATGCCAGGGAAAACGAAGAGGAAAAAGAAGCGGAGCCAAAAAGAGAGAGGAAAGTCGTCAAGGAACAGACGCTGCCTGCCATCATCGATGTGCCGGAGGAACAGGTTCGTGGAGGGGGAGCCATAGGGGGGGGGTCGGTCCAACGAAGCCTATTTATTATCAACGCACACGGTTCTGCATGCTCGCTCTCTTTCAATGCTGCACATTTTGCAACGCGTGAAGCTGTTAAGAATAAGTCGTACACGCCAGGGAAGAATATAGAGCAGAAAGGGGACTTAACGGATACGCGTTACGTGTGCCTTCTCAACAACAAGTTGTTGAGAAGACACAAAAATGATGTTCGAATGGGAATAGTTGAATACTTGGTGATATGGAAGCACAATGGTCGGTGATGCCACTGGCGAGTGTCATGTCCTCCCCAAGGGGAGGCCACCTTTCCAGTGCATCAGCAACCGAGTCTGCTGTTCTCATTGGGTTTCCATATCACAAGGGAAGTGTTTAGTGTAGAAGAAATTTGCACTCAAAACCTATTGGAACTGATCGAGCTTCGAAAGTTATGCACGAATCGAGTGTTTGTATTTCCTGAAATGGCATGGCGTCGGCGCCAGGAGCGCGTCTTTGTTCTTTGTTGTGCCCATTGCAAATAATAGAACAGCCGGTTTTGAGTAGTGTACGCCTTTACGCAGGTAACAAAGTGTGCTACCGTAGCCTAGAGGTCAAAAGCACTGTGTTGGTTCAAAGCCCCGTTTGGGTTAACATTTTTGCAAAACATCGAGTATGGTACGAGCCCAGTGAATCGGGCCAAAGACCTTCTCTGTGAAGAAGGGTCGTAAGCATATAAAAGAGCCCAGGCATGTCCGCAGCACCTTCCGCTACACTCAAGCACACCTGCCACCGAAGGCGACAAAAGTTTGATGGTCGTCCGAGCTTACTCGGACGAAGTGAAATAATGAGCAAATTACTTCTTACTAGCTATTTTTACATTTTTTAAGCAATTCTTCAACGTTAAATGCCAGCATTTTTTGCTTGCGCACCTCCCTCTGACCCCTATTGTCCGGACCCTTTTTTCCAATGGTCATGAGTCAACCATGCGCCTTATGAACATTCCATCGTCGAACATGAATTCTATAATCCTTGTCAGTATATGGGTCGTCGCAGCCACCAGTGTTTAGTGAAGCAAACTTTCAAGAGGAATTTCCCAAATTGTCATAGGTGCTGCTAAACATAAAGTGCTACAAATACATACCACGCCCGTACCATACTCGATACCAAGCGGGGCTTCGAACCAACCAAAAGCGTTGAAACGCCAAACGGAGTTTTGAGCCAAATGTGTACAAGAACAGCGCCTTGGCATTTTTGGCCACGGAAGCACACTTTGTTACCTGCGTAAAGGCGTGCATTACTCAAAGTCGGTTCTGTTCTACTATCTGCAATGGGCACAACAAAGAACAAAGACGCGCTCCTGGCGCCGGCGCCACGCTATCGGAAATGTGAACCCTCGATTCGTGCGCAACTTTCGAAGCTCGACCAGTTCCAATAGGTTGTGGGTGCGGGGCACGCGGGCATCGCCGCCCACAGGATGCTGAGCGCGTCCAAGAGACCTGCGCGCGTTAGCAGTGCAATAATTTGTGGCAAACTCCTTTTCATATTATTTACATATCACGCGAACAGATGCAGGATCTAGGGCAATAATTGTTATTTAGGAGTCGCCTACGGTGTCGGCGATAATGGATTTGCTCGATTTATCCTGATCGATAATTGTTATCTGTTGTTTTCTTGTTGTTATTTGTTGTTATATTTTATACTCTGATAATAGCTTTTGGCTGTTGTGAGTAAAAAGGAGAAAGGCGGAATCGCAGGAAAGGCAAGAGAGGTTCCATATGTACAGGGAGGGTCACAACCAGTCCAATCGGCTACTTACAAATGCGTCTAATTTCTCTTGCTAGTAGTAGAAATAGTCGCATGTATCCAGTTTGGAGTCAGTGGTAGATCGAATTCACGAGAGAGCAGCTGTGGCGGGTTCCTGTTCCGGCTCGCGTCGCGTGTACACCACCGAATCCTCGCCGCGCACGGTCTCGCGCGTCACGTGCACCGAGACGATATCCGATCCGGGGACGGCGAATTTGGCATCCAAGAGAGTCGATTCGACTATACTCCGGAGGGCACGCGCACCCGTCTTACGCTCCAACGCCAAACGGGCGATCTCGTCCAGGGCCTCCGCCGAAAATGACAGCTCCACCTGCAAACAATCTCTCAATTAAAGGAGATCGCCCACGAGTGTCCAAAAAATGACTTGGGGTACGCGCGATTTCATCGCTTACAAGCGTCGAGGGCCTCCCTATTGAACTAAGTCTACTGGACGGATCATTTTTGAGGTAACCAAAACAAGGAAGAATTGTGGCGAAAGATTCACAAACTACAACATTTAATTTACTGATGAAGATTTATTGCCGCCCTCCATAAACAAAACTGTAACTATTTTTTAAAGAACTAACAACCATAAAATCCTCCTCCATGAAAAACCCGTTAAGATTTTTGATCAAAGTGAGTACAATTTGCAGCATTCCTATCGGTTTGTGTTTCCTTGGAACGGGCATCCCAAGAATAGCAAACACTTTCGATCCCAACAAAAAGCTTTGTTAGTGTCGTCTAAATATATGTATGCATTAAATTGCTCGTAGCCCAATATACGAGAAGAATTAACGGAACTGTGACACTTGTCTAGAAGCAAGAACAAAGGAATGGTATTATTTTCAGGATTTTTGGCCGTTCCATCAGTCGAAATTTTCTTTCTAAACGTATTTGGTCATCGTCCCATGTAAGACGTAGCTAGAAAATAACGTTTAATTTGCGCGTGCCACCTGGCGGTAGGGGAACGAGTGGACTTGTTTATTTCTATTAACTCTACAAGTAAACCTAAATCTTCTGGTTTGTTAGCTTTAACAATCAAGGAACATACGTTGTCGATGGCAAACTGCAGTTTGAGTTGTGCGAGGAGCGAATTGTGAGGCTCGGTGAGGACTCGAATGAGCATTTCCTTGTCGAAGGAGTGGAAGGGGACGAGGACGGGGAATCGACCGACCAATTCGGGGACGATCCCGAATTGGATGAGATCTCCCTGATCGGCCCGGGCCAATAGGGAATCCCTCTTCCTGGCGATCTCACTCTGTCCATCCTCATTTGTGATGCGAAGTGATCCCGATGAGGATCCTGGAAAGCATATATAGGGGGCTATGTCCAACATTCACTGCACTCAAAATTAAAAATTGCGCCTAGAAGGGGGTACATCACTCTGCAAAAGAAACTAAATAAGTGGCAGATTCTTGGGGAGTTTTTTTTTACCACCCTAGACAATAAGACTAGCGCCGACATTATCAATACCATCAAAAACCTCCCTCTAGGAGTCTTTCCTTCCCCTAGCTTTTATTCATAGCTGTCCTACAGCATGTTATGATTAGTTACAATTTTTCTAATTCAGGATAACCGGGAACCCCAGTCGCATCTGGATGTCTTCTATAAGTGTGGTTGCCTTATAATCAACCACCTTGAAGATAAATATATTATCATTATCATTCTTAACATTCAAGATTCAGTTAAAGAATTTTATGACCGTTTGGACAAAAATCACATAATTTAAGATTATCAATTCTTCGGTTCTTGGAACTCGGCTGGCTACATCATAGTTACCCCGTTGCGCATCCCAAGGCCTAATTTCTAATAACGAAAAAAAAAAATTAGGCACAGGAAGACAAAAGGTTCATTACGACCACAGCTCTGCTTACAAGGATCCGGCTCCCACTTTCACCCCTCCTTCAGTACTTCAAAACATTATTTTACCCCTCATTTTTGGAAATTCTTTGTCACTTTGCCCGTTTTACCCCTCCTTTGTACAAGCAAGATGCACTTTTACCCCTCTCCTAGAAAAATTGGTTCCCCTGGAAGCATACGTATGATTGCGACTGGTCAGAAAAATTAACTTTCTCGGTTTTTGCAACATTAAAAGTTCTCCACAGCCGAAACCGTCTGGCAGAGTTCACTGCGCAGAGGTAAAAGAAAAAAATAGAAAAAGACGCGGATACCGAATCCGAGAGTCTTCTTATCGATCCGCTGGCCGACGATCTTGTCGAGAGCCGTGAATGCGCCCGAGGCGATGAAGAGGATGTCCGATGTGTCCACCTGCAAGTGTCATCCTCATCCTCTTCTCACAATAAGAGATCTGCTACCATGGAACGAGAACGCTGTACGCAACGTTATTTGTGTTTCATTAAATTGTGGAAACAATCGAAAAATAAAGCGCATTCCTTGTACATAATGAATAATGTTGGTACCTGTACAGTATCCTGTTGGCTGCCGACGCCCTTCCGTCCACTTTTCACATTGACGACGGTGCCTTCGACGAGTTTCAGGAGGGCGTGCTGGACGCCTTCCCCGCTGACGTCGCGATAGGCATGTGAGTGACCCTCATTCGCAGCAGCAATCTGCAATAGTCCACGTTCATTTTGCTTCTTGCGAACGAAAAAAATCTTCTTTAAGAAACCCCCTCTCTGCTTCATTATTACTCATATTTTTATTACAATTACACAGTACACAAGCGATGGAGCAAAATGAGGTAATAAATGGAATATATATGGTAATAAACAAGTTATTGACATACACAAGTTTAGCTCACCTTATCAATTTCATCGAGAAAGACAATTCCCTGTTGCGCTTTTTCTGCGCTTCCGCCAGCGGCCTGCACAAGCTTCTGGATGACGGACTCCACGTCCTCCCCCACATATCCCGCCTGAATTGAGCAGCTAAACATTGACAATGCCAACGATCCATGGTAAATATATAATACTGATCCTTTGCGGTGATAACCACCCCTTTGTCTTTACCATAAGGGCTTGACAAAAGCTGAGACAAGATTAGAATAAATTGTCGACAACAGGAATGGGAAGAATACCTGTGTCATACTCGTACAATCACAGAGTGCAATAGGAACATCTAGAATCTTCGCCAGTGTCTGAGTCACGAATGTCTTGCCCACTCCGGATGGCCCGATCAGCATGATATTCGATTTCTCCAGTCGAACCGGCGGCTCTTTCTCGGGAATCGCGCGGAACAGCGGCGTTTGACGCGGCGTTCCGCGTGACGCCATCGCGTTATTCGCCGCCGAGATGCTGTTTCGCATGTCCTCCTGCTGCAATGCACTCGCCGATGCAACAACTGCATTGTCTGCTCAATTCGGGCAACTTCTCATCTTGACAAAGAGATAGAATCAATTAACCAAAAAGTAGATCACAACTACAAAATAAAAAGACATACTTGATATAGAACTCCCCGGGGAACCTTGGTATCCAGTTGTGTTGCCGTCTGTGCGTTGCTCATGAATGCACTCGTTGCACCCGTCTCATAGTTGTGCTCCAGTCGACGATAGTGCTGATATACCTGAAATGTACATACTAGAACGCGGTAGACTAAGACATAGCAATTTGCAAGCCGTACTGGGCAAACAAACTGTAATCTTAATGCGGTTTTCAATTTTCACACTTAACAGGCTGCCTGGGTCCCAGCACAAGTAGCTTGGGAAAAGGCAAAATAAGAGAACCAAACAAAATTGAGCTATTTTGATCTACATATGAGTATTCTTCACACATTAGCCTAGGAAACTCGGCAAAAGTTTTGTTGAATATTTTAGTTTACAACAGTGTGGAATAAAGAATATTCTAACTTTGCAAACAAAATACAATGATGTAAGGAAGAATGATACCCCGACTGCGAGTGTCTTCTTCGCTTGTTGCTGACCGACGACGAATTTGTCCAGATACTCGGCCACCTGTGATGGATACGGCGGACTCCGGCGATGTTCCGCCTTCAGAAGATTCCATTTCTGAGCCGATTCCTCCACAATACCGCCACTGTACAGACGATTGCACGAGTCACAGAAGATGTAACGAGAAGATGCTGAAAGAGCGGTGGGTGGTAGATCACAAACAATCTCACTCAATTACGCTACACAACAAACTACAAAGCAATGGAGTTACATATATTTCAATCGATTGATCAAGTAACAATAGAGAAATAGATCAAAAACGCACGAGTAGTTGCGGCTGATTTAAGTGGTTTGCCGCATGTCTTGCATGACCCAGGGGATCGTGGTGGG
This sequence comes from Koerneria luziae, assembly GCA_014805365.1. Taxonomy (NCBI): domain Eukaryota; kingdom Metazoa; phylum Nematoda; class Chromadorea; order Rhabditida; family Neodiplogasteridae; genus Koerneria; species Koerneria luziae. The sequence goes on from JACMIJ010000678.1 coordinate 14,732, forward strand.
CCTTCCGTCAGGGAACATCCACATGGGACCGACAACTGAATCAGACGGAACTCGCCACGAAGAAGACGACTCCAACTGCGGGGAACCAGTAGAGAACGAGGCATCTACAATGAACAACCGGCGATGTGCAGAATAACACTGTTCCTTACACATTCAATGATTATAGGAGCACTTGAACGAACATACAAATATAGACAATCTGGCAACAGCTATTGACAATCTACGAACACGGACAGCTATCTTGCATGGAGAGCGAGAAAATGGACAAAGTGCACGTCTCGCACAACAAAGACAACGCTAACATAACAAGCAGTCAGCCAACAATGAACAGACCCCTTCATAACAGTTACAACTTTGTTGCTCTTGTGACCGGAATCGATTCATATTTCAGCATGCAGTTACAACGCTGGCTTCCACATAAAAACAATAGGCGAGAGCACTTGTTATAGTATGAAAGGGCCATCTTTGACCCCAGCTGCACTGATACGTCTCCTATCAACATCATGTTACCACCAACAAACAGAGAAAAGTCAAAGGAAAGTATTTTGAAAACAAGCAATCACATTGGCACTGCATTACTATAAACGCTTTATCAAAAAATTCATCAACCGGCGTCAAAAGACGTAACGGTTTATTAGTTGGCAAAATGCCAAGTCACGTATGCAAGAATTACGCTGCATTTTTGACGCTTGAATATTTTATTTATTTTGAAGTAACCCATTGTCAGAAAGATGACTCGGTTGCCGTGAACGATGTCGAAGATGAGTTGTCGTGTGAAGGAGATCTATCTCATGGCCGTTGGCCTCATGGTCATTATATTCATTTGCTTCTCCTCACTGTTCTGGCTGCCTTCTGGAGAGGAACATGTCATCGTTGGACGGCAATTCAGGTACTTTTGGTTCTTTACGATTCTTAAACACATTCATTCGCCGATCATGGTAGTTTATTAGTTTCTTGACCATATACAGCAGATGTGGTAATTGTTTAGGCCGAATTTGCACCTCGTAGAGAGGGATCAAAGGATTCTTCGTGAACGAATGGAGAAAGCGAATATCCCCGCGCCCCCACTGCCGAAACCCGAAGAAGTGAAGGAATATCACGACAAGGAGGACATGGAGAAACACGTGAAGGAACCATCCGATGCCAAAGAAAAACGAGAGAAAGTCAAGGAGGTAGCATATTCCTTTTCACTATGCTTATTGTTAGGAACGCTAAATGTTGCAAGAAATGTGATTGTAAGCAACAGAATCCTTCTTATTGTTAGTATTTTATTTTAGATGATGAAGTTTGCGTGGGATGGCTATCGAAAATACGCATGGGGTTCGAATGAACTGAAGCCGATTTCGAAAACAGCACACGGTGGATCTGTCTTCGGAAGAGGCGAAATCGGTATGTTATTGCTATAAATGTGTTTTAATCCTATTGGCTACCGCTCTTATATATTGTATATATTGTACCCTACCGTTGTTCAAAGCAAAAACATGTTTATAGGAGCGAGTATCGTGGATGCGGTGGATACATTGTGGATAATGGGTCTGATGGACGAATATAAGGATGCCCGGACATGGATCGAACAGTCATTGGATCTCGAGAAGAATGTCAGGGGAGATCTTTCCGTTTTCGAGACGAATATTCGCTTCGTGGGTGGTCTGCTATCCACATATGCACTTACTGGTGATAAGGTACTTTACTTGTATTACTATTTATTAATATTGACAATTATTCCGTTAGAACATGCATATGAATAAATTGCATAGTGATGCGTTCAAAATATTTATATTATTAGGCCTGTGGAATCCCCGTTCTGCTAAATTCGCTGTTATTTGCCTTATTCGGATGGTTTTACAGTATTGTTGTTATCTGATGCCATTTGAGATGTTCGCCGAACAAGCGGAGAAAGTCGGTCGATTG
>JACMIJ010000679.1:0-16627 GCA_014805365.1 Koerneria luziae
GTCCTCATATTTGATGCGATGCGGGACGACAATATCCTTCACTGCAAACATAACAGTAATCACACAAGAAGATACAATGTTAACCGTAATATAAAGCAAAAAAAATTACATTAAACACAAACTATATACATATTCATTTTTAAAAACTATAATAGCTACGTATTATTGGAAAAAAACGTACACTTGCTCGGTCCGTGTTCTTTCTGACAATGAGAGCAGTGAAACGAGTCGATCACTTGTTCTTCATATGGCTGGATCATACATCTGAATTTTCCACTACTGAATATTGTCATAGATAAATCAGCAAAACGTTGATACCGCAGGGCCATGACTTGCTTCAACATGCAAAAAAACCGTTTAGTAACAACGACTAACTAGCGGGCTACATCTCGTCACCAATTTTATGCTACGAGGCCTCGATTCGGGAGTACCTTACTTTACATCTTATCATGTTACGGGGATACGGTAACATAGGTATGATAACAAGATTACGTAGCTATCACATGTCACATTCATAGATGGATGCATTACTTATCGGTAACACTAATTGTAAGCGACATACATGGAGTGGAACCACTTTTCGCAAACATCGCATTGTATCCAGTGATCAGCTTCTCGTACGGGGAACTCTCCCGGGTACAGAGTTCGGTCGGCACGAGGACCGCACACTCCACAATCATTCTCCGAGGGAGCAGAGGAACTCGTGTGGGAAGAGAGCTGCAAGGCAACGCAGTTTAACACCGACTGTTATAATCGCTTACTTTGCATACTTAAACAAAGATATATTCAAAAGAACAAGGACGATATAGGCATTTCCGCACTGGAGTGAAAATAAAAAGATCCGAAACTTGTGAAAGTATACTGTTGGTATCAGTGATCTGCATCATACTGTTAGGACAATCACTCTATCAAATGCATTTGCTGACTGTAAGTATTTCAGTGAGTGATATACACTGTTAGCATGATATGTGCTATGATAGACAGAAAAGATATGGGAGATGTATCGACGCGGTTTCTCGGAAAGTCGTGTTTGCCCGAGACACAAAGGCCGTGTGTGACCTCTAGATATTTGCACGTACGAACAAGAAGTGCCTCGTATCTGTTCTGCGTAAGAATGCAGCGAAATACAAGCAAGAAACTGTTGCAAAAGCCGAATATACTTGTCACGGTGGTCTATTACATAATTCTCCTAACGGCACTGCTTTCTAATTGCATGACAACCGGCAGCATTCAATGGAAACCATAAAATTCCTTTCTGCACGTACACTCAAAATACACGTTTTCATCGATATGCAAAGGAAAACCCTGGTAATTGTAAACATCACAACTTTTCGCAATGCAACAAATACATAATTCAACGCATTGGCCATCATCGAAAGACAAAGACCACAAAATGAACAGTATTCAGAGCAAAACTGCTTTTCTGCGATGGAAAGAGAAAAAAATTGAACAAACGGCAATGAAAAAGTAATTATCCTGCAAACATAAATGTTCGCGTTCATGCGATACACGCTGTCTACAAACTATACTTTCGGAAAATTCAGAAACGGCGCGTACCTTCACATCCACTGAAAGCGGTGTGAGAAGATCCTTTGGCGAGCCTGTCATCAAATCGTAATCGTGTATTGACAATTCCTAAAACAAAATAAAATTATCAACTATATTGTAACATTTTTCACACTTTTTGTTAGGCAATACATTGTGGCTCGAAATAAATGCATACTGCAAGCTTTATGCGTGTGTTTAAATTTTTACATGGATGCGGGTATGAAATACCCATTCGGCACAATACATGTAGTGTTACTTACTTGCTTGGCTTCATGGCAAGTCGGTAGTTCTGTGCTACACGACGGAGTGTGCTCCAATGCGTCTTCTGCTTTTACACACTCGCCTTCTTCCATATCCTCCACCCTCTCCTGAACACATGTGATAATTATTTCCACTTTAATTCTGCAACCTCAAAATATTACGGCACGCCAAAAATAGCAACAAAAAAAGTCGGCTACAAACTACCATATGACGTCAGCAAATTGATTCTGTGCCAAAATTTAAACGTGTCGTGCGCGGACCCGACACGATTGTCGGTGTACGGTACACTGAGAAATTTTTTCGTTCCGACTTGTACCTTTCATTGCGCTCGAGCACTACGCCAAAATTAAGGTCTTTGAAATTTCATTACTTTTTGGGTTATTTTGCAGCTTTAACCGATATGTAATTTGTCGGGAAATGGCCAATGAGGTCTCGTGCGGTATCTGTACTTTTGATAGTTCCTTATACTCTTTGTGCAAAGTTTTAGCCAGTAAAATAAAAGTTGTATTTCGCAATGTGTTTATGACTATTTCGCAATTTCTTTCGCAATCGATTGTAATGCCTTGAGCGTTCGTTCGACAAGATTGCGAAATAAGTTTCGCAACAAAATTGTGAAATAATTTTCGAGAACATTCGTATGATCAGACCTGTCTGTGCAAAAAGTGCATTCGGTTGTGTATTGTGCCTTCTGCTCTTCACCCGTTAGCTCTAATGTTCAACCAAACTTGACCTTATCCTTGGCGAACGTTCGTCAACAAGCACATGATACTATTCACGTGATGCCCAAATTCGTTAATTCCCAATTTGAACACCACGTGAGTAGTATTGCGTAATATGGCACAATATAATAATGTTACGAGGTAATACGTTGGACGCAATGTTAAGAAATGTAGTAAACTTGTAGTATTATCCTTGCACTCACTCAGTACTGAACAATTCTACCGTTTCCTGTAGGACTTTTGATACGGCAACAGTTTTACCGTAGGCGCCAAACGGTAAGACTGAAGCCGGCTTTTTGGCGACAGTTCGCGAAGTCGTTTGTGGAAATACCGATGTCCTTTTATGCACTTCTTTGTTTCTTGTTCGCAGAACAAAGAATTTTAATATGACTGCGCACAACGTTTCAACCGATCCGGAAATGCCTATACCGCCTTTGTTCTTTTCAATATCTCTATTTAAATATGCAAATGAACTTACTCTATCAGCGGCTATGAAAAAAAAACAAGCTGATTCCTCTCTGAAAAAAAATTCCCACGCCTGTTTGGTGGCACCTCCGAGTTTGGTGGCATTCCGGTGGGAATTTTTTTGAGAGCTGTTGATCTGTTCAGAGATGTCGGGAATCGCCGCCGGTCGTCTCGCCGAGGAGCGTCGCCAGTGGAGGAAAGATCATCCATTCGGATTCATCGCCCGTCCCACGAAGAATCTCGACGGGACACTCAATCTCTTCGTCTGGGATTGTGCCATTCCCGGCAAGAAGGACACGCTGTGGGAGGGCGGACTCTATCGGGTAAGCATTGCTTGAAACCGTGCTAGTTATGCATCGTTAGAAAGCGCTGATCTCAACACTTTGAAGCTGAAGCGTTGTGGTTTTGTTTGCGTTAAGCATAGCTATGCTTCCATCGGAGCCGACTCATCTAAAGGCGGGATAAAGTAGTAATTTGCGTATGTGAAGGCGGGGTAAACCATGTAAAAATGCAGAAACTGTTCAAATATACGGGGTAAAATGTGCTTTATGTTCTCAAAAGGAGGGGTAAAAGTGCATGCAGATGGGAGCAGGGGCTCCGTGGAAGCGGTGGTATGGCGTTAAGCTCCTTTTTGTTCAAGCGCGTTTTGCCTGAGAAAACAACCTTATGTTGTGTAAATATCTTTTTTGATATGTCGATTCGTGAATTGAAAGAGACAACATAAAATGCATAGTGCATTTCTAACGTTTCTGTATTTTCAGATAAAGATGTTGTTCAAAGACGATTTCCCGTCGACTCCTCCCAAATGCAAATTCGAACCGCCTCTTTTCCATCCCAACGTCTATCCCTCCGGAACGGTTTGTTCTTTTCATATTCACCTTTTCTTATTTTCTTATTGATAATTGAATTTGATCTGGTTTTTTAACGTTAAATTTCTCGGCGACATGAAACGTTTTCCTTCTTCATTCACAATCACCTTATGAGGAGCTCATGCGAATAGCACGCTTATTGTTAAGCAGTGTCAAGGGGTAGAAGTGTGAATGAATCTATGGTTTCGGATGGGGCTGAAACTAGAAATTTGTCACTGTAAGTATACTAGTCGGCCAGTCATAGAATTAAAGCTAGGGCGGACAAATAATCAAAAATTAGAGGGGGTGTACCTACGGAGAAAATTTCATGAGGGGGTTTCCAACGTTTTCGGGTCTTTTACATTGGATTCACTACTAGACTAGACAAGAGATTATAGGTAGATGGGTTACCCATTTTGCTTCTGAAACCAAGGGGCTTAACAACGGAAAGTGCCAACTTTTCACTCTATGCGGCCAGTATGAAGGTTTCAGGTTTACGGTTAGAGTAGTTCTGACGCAGTTTCGATTTCAGACCGCATTTTTGTAGAAGGCTTTGTGCTTGTTCAATAGCTGCAAATAAAGTATCAACCGTTGCGGGTATCCTACGCTTTTCGCAGCATATCCATTGGTTTTTAGAAATAAAAACCAGAGGGTGTTACCATAAGTACAACGCCACTCGCTGTACTCTAGAATACCCATACGTTTTTGCTAATGATGTAGTCAGGGATCCCCAGTGCTTTCACGAATTCACCGAACATTTGAGTATTTTCAAAACCAGCGCGTGTATGAAAACCAATAGACCAAGCTAAACTTCTTAAATAAATTCTTTTCACTATATCAATTTCTTTCCATCCGCATGATCTGCTATTAATGCATATGAGAATCGTTCTTTCTCTCGACTTTAGTTTGATGTCATTATGGGGCTAGAGGTACAACAGTTTTGACTTTTGCGTCCGGAAGTTGCCTCTTACAATTAGAGAGATAACGGCGCCTTTGTGTGCCCGTTGCATCTACGTTTCACAAGCAAAAAAGAAGTATCTAAAGAATCACAATCGCTGTCAATATCATATGCTAGTGATGCAGAAATGTGAGAAAAGCTGTTGTGTAAACAAACTAAAGAGATTAGAAAAGAAGAACGTGCCCAGTAAAATTTTGATGGTCAAAGATCCGTATTTCTTGACGTAACCAAAGTGTACCTGTAGCATACTTGGCAACACAAACACAGTACATCCTAGTTGTATGATGAAGATGTATTCAATTTGTGCATTCATGTAGGTGTCCCGGCCTCCTCGGGACCCCCCGCAGGCGAATGGGGCTTAATTCGTGAGTACTTTACTTTACAGGTGTGTCTGTCTTTATTGGACGAAGCAAAGGACTGGAAGCCGTCGATATCGATCAAGCAGCTTCTGATAGGTATCCAGGATCTGCTAAATTCGCCCAATGTCGAAGATCCCGCCCAAGCCGAAGCATATCAAATATTCTGTCAAAACAGGTACGTTCACCCCCTCGAGCAAATTCTGACCGTAGATTCAAAGATAGTGTGGAGAAATATCTATTCAAAAATTGTAGGGGGTAGGTACTTTTACGGAGTATCCAACATTTTGTGGTTCTTTTGCATTGGCTATGTTACCGACCAAGAGAGATTTTAAGCAGGGGTCTTCCTATTTTGCTTTTAAAACCAAGAGAGGATGTTTGTCGGAAAAGGCCACACCGTTTTGCTCCATGTCCGGCACTTTCCCATTGTGACATCTCGAACTTGCATAACACTACTTTGACACAATTTTGTTCTATGTGAAGCTGTATTTTTCGTAGTGTGTCTCTCATGGCAACAACTTGTAGCCTGCTTCGTGTACTTCAGTTACCAATTTGTTCCATTTTGTGCATTCATCATATTTAAGAGTCGAATACGAGAAAAGGGTTCGGCGCGAAGCGCAGAAGTACGCGGCCGAGATCGTCCAGAAGCAAATGGTCGGAGGATTAGACAAGTAGAGAAGAACCCTTCCCCTCTCTGTCTAACATCTCCTGGTGGCGGTCATGTCCCCGATTTGAATGCGCTCCAGTTTCCCGCTCTTTTTATCGTTCTCCGGTTCCCGCCAAGTGCATGAATGTGTATGAGTTGATGGCTCTTTTGGCGATTGGAGAAAAGAAGCCTCGGATTGTCATTTCTGATTGTTTGATGTTCATTTTTTATTGTTCGCAATGTTGTTTATGTGTGTTGGGGATCCTGTTGGTTCTTACTGATCTCTTCTCTGTGTGTTCGTTTTTTCGTGCTTATTCATTTTGTTAGAAGAATCATGGCTCACCCTGCTCCTTTTCCTTGTCTGTTCAATTCATGCCGTGCTATGAATCGACGTTTTTTTCGCGGAAAACAGAGGAACTCGGTTTGCCGTTAAGTTTGTCATTATACATGTATGCTCTGATATTCCTTTGCCTTGGTATACTAATTTTATGCTGTTTATTATTTATGATGTAAAACTCGGTAGATAAATGTCTACTTTGAAATGGTTGCTCAAACGGTTTGTGTGATGTCATTCGATCATCTTGCGTGATATTTGCGAGATTCTTAGGGTTCTATTGTGTTATTGTTAGGAAGATGGGCGGTGTTTGTAGTGTTAGTGTGGCGTAGTTTGTGTTTTGGAGTTTGTGCGATGGCGTCAGCTAGAGTGTCGGGGGATTACCCTCCATTATCATGACACGGCACATTTGACGGTTCTGCTTGGGTAGCCGGTGTATGGATGGGCCATTGCTTGGTGTCAGATATTGCGTCAGCTCAAGTGCTACCGGTTTTGTACAAATACAGTGATTTGAAGCTTTTGCCTTCCCGCCAATCTGGGAATGTCTATATCATCATTGTTCTTCTGGATGTCTCTGTCTCATTATAAGTATTTAAACGTTGCGTACTGTAAATAGTTTATGTTATTACAACGGTAACGACCTTATTATCCAGGAATAGTACGTCTTCATTATCTTTTCCTTATTGCGTTCTGAATTCCTCGATTTACGAAGGTTTTCATAATAATAAAATTAAGAATGTCTGATCTGCTTGCTGGCGTGACTCTGGTGTTGGCCGATGGCAAGAAGGTAGATGCCGGTGAGCATCTCAAGGGGAAGGTATGGTTTTTTCATTAGTGTTTGGTATTTTTGGGTTTTACTTCTTATGTTTCCCTCCCCCATTAACAATAAGATTACTGTTTTTTTATATTTCTGATTGTTTTGACAACAATGATAAGAGTCCGACAACAAGGCTTACTTACGTACCTTGATTCAGTACCTGAAAAATTTCTTGTCTTTTTGAGTGTTGTAGCTATGAGGCTTCGACTCGGGAGAACTTTACGTTAGTTTGAGTAATCATGCTGTATTTTCAGTTGGTTGCTCTGTACTTCTCGGCCTCGTGGTGCCCTCCGTGCCGTGAGTTCACCCCAAAGCTCAAGAAGTTCTACGAAGAGATTCGTACACTCGGCAAGGACTTTGAGGTTCGTTAACCGTAAACATTATCCTCTATGTTTCATTATAAAAATTTACGGCATGCAAGCTTTTGATCATCTTCCGTATGGAAATAAGATAAAGCTACCTATTTTGGAGAATACGAAGCAAAAATGTCTTCTTTTGCACTGCTGTACTTGATGTCCGAATTATGCCGTAAAAAATAAGCCGATCTACTGATCTTTTGACATTCCAAGAGGTGATAAGTTTGTGTTATCAGTACATTCTAGTGATTACGTCATATGAAGGTGATTTTTCCTTGAAATGACTGATTATTGTCCGATGTCAGGTGATCTTTGTCTCACGAGATCGATCCGCAGAAGATCTGGTCAAGTACTACTCGGAGCATATGGGCAAATGGACATATATCGAATTCGGAAGTGATAAGATCACGTAAGTTCAGAGAACAGCCAATAGTTTCAAAAGAAGAGGTAAAATAGTTACGTTTGTGAAAGAAAGCACATGCAAGAGTAGAAAATGTTCAAAGGTGAGGGCTAAAACATCTTTCTGTTGCTCAAAAGGCGGGGTAAAAGTAAGAGTCATCTGTACTAGCAATATGATAGTGGTATGCGTTAGATAATATTTTTTTCAAGCAAGGTTACCCTATTATGCCCAATTTGTTTGTTCTAGCATGAAGATGATCTCGTACTATGTGTAGTTTGATCGTATCTAAACGATACGGACCAGCCACCCCATAAATGAACACTTTGCATCCCCGAGACGAAAAAATAACGTTATACCTTGTTCACTTGGAGTATGACGCAAGCATGATTTGTTGCTGGTCATTTTATTCGCGTTTAGTTCCTGCTGGTGTTGTGGTGCACTGGTGATTACACGTTATGTTTTTGTTTCACCGATAAGATAGGTTCCAGCGTTTTCGTGAAACCCATTATCAAATTTCCATATACAGAAAAAGGATTCTCTCCCGAAAAAAGATGCTTTGAAAAATACTAATACAATGTAGTTCTTCATAGAGGAACTGCGAAATCGTTATTCCGTCGTGGAAGAAATGCGTGTATATGCCGTAGTGTCTCTACATCTCTACAGTATCATAGTGTCTATGATGTCTACAATCCTAAGATAGTGTTATTCCAGTGAGTTGCTGGTCAAGTACGAAGTGAAGACGATTCCGACCCTTCGTGTGATCAAACCGGACGGGACGGTGCTGGTGTCCGATGCGAGGACGGAGGTGCAGACGAAGGGACTCGAGTCGGCTGAGGACCTCTACGAGGAGTGGGAGGCATTCGCCTGAACGAATTCCATCCGCTTCTCCCTTTGTCCGAGAAAATATGCCTTCTTTTAGTATGTAAACATAAGATTTTGTAGTTTAAAGAAAACTCATTTCTCATTCCAGACGTGTTTTAATGAAAGACATAACATTTTCATCGTTATACGTAAGATGAAGGCATTTTTCTCTATGACCACTATTCTATATCGTTTCCCTCTTGTATTAAGGTACAATTAGCTATACAGTACATAAGCTTCTATGGAGCTGTGCTTGTTTAGTGGTCGTTTGACCTGATGGTCTCACCTTTTTTGTCGTTTGACGATTTCCATGTCGATTTCTGCCCATTTCTATCCTGCATTCCGCCCATTTCTGTACCACTTTCCACCCATTTGTTTCGTATTTGACCGTACCCTCATATCTCCCATTTTGTGATAAGTTGACACTATGTTAGTGGCTGGATGATGATCTCCTTCTCGTGTATATTCCACCGTTGTGACCGCAATAAACATTGGATCCTCTTCTGGAGAGAAGTGCGCATTCCATTGGTTGTCTGGCTTCCAACGTCATGGTTCCTGAATGTTGTGCTGTGATGTTCCCCAGCTTTATCGCAAGTGTCGGGGTTGTGTTTCGAGGACCGGTATTATCAGAATTATTGCCGAGGTGGTATTCGGACAAGCCGCTCCACATCTTTGTTTTGCGCGAGTATCATTTCTATACATGCCTCTGGCATACCTGACTAGCAATAAGTTATGTACAAATGTCCAACAGTCATTATGTGTTCAAGTTTGCTAACGTATTCAACTATTGCGCGGTTTTATACCGTCATTGTACATTCAGTTACGTCACTATGCTAATTAGGATAGAAACATACAGATATTGTAGAAACATATAAACATTGTAGAAACATACAGATATTGTAGCCTTACTTTGAAATGGTGCTTTCTGCTTGATGTTGCATTTCCTTCAAGGCACTTATTTCGGTGCTTGCGTACTTTGATTGCTCCTTCGCATTCCTTTGGCTGGCTCTTATTCATCATCTGATTCATTTGCCGAACATTGAAGTTTTTCTTTTCCCCATAATTTCTGGGTTTCATCGTGTTTATTTAGGAGAGTTCTTCATGTTATTGATCAACTCGATCGTTGTAGTTTATGTTGTTAGGGCGAGAAATGAGTAATTGAAGTAGAATTGAGGTTGTTTTAGTGATCTTATGTCGCAATAGCAATTATAGTGAAGAAATATAGATGTTTATGTTAACGATAGAGATGTGTGTACAAGTTCAGATGTTGATGCTAACTGAAGCCATAAAGTAAAAAAGGTGGTGTTTTCCGGCGTACACCCCCTTGATTTCAGAGGCAAAATGGGGTACCCCTACCTAATTGTAAGATTTCCTGGCCAGCACCAATGTAAAAGAACCGTAACATATTGGACATCCCCTATGAATTTTGGTTTGTAGGTACAGTTCCTTCAATTTTTGACTATCTATCCGCCCTACCTTTTCATTCGATGACTGAAACCTTCCACTTGGCCCGGTGCTCTCGTCTTGCACTCAATGACGTTTATTACTAATACGCTATCGAATTGTACTCGCAGCTTCCTCTTCTAAGGACCTCTTACTTAGTCGCCAAGCTTGTTCCTGGCTACCTTGTACAAGGATAGCGAATCCTTCCCAAAAGGACATCCACTTGTGTTTCGAATAGGACCAGTTGTGGGGTGTTCCTCTCTAGTTGTCCACTTGGTCGTTCTCTGTGCTCGCACTCTCTAACAGACTAGAGACTGACAGCCGGGTGGGGCGGCGGTTACATCAGATGTTCACGAATATTTCCTGGCTCTTCTATATATACCCCCCTCCCTCCCGATGATGTGCTGAGTATCGCCATGCCATCATATCACTTATCTCGTTCTTATCACGGCGGCTCTCTTTCATTCTTTCCGAACTGTCTCTATTGATTCTCAGAGTCTGGCCGGTGGTAGCCAATTCGAGTGTACGCTCGCCTTTTTCGGTCTTGTCTAACATTGGCGAGCATGTTTTAACGATTTTCGGGGTTTTTGGGTTTGCAAGTCAATACTATAGGGAATTTCTGGCTGTCTAATCATGAGAAGACTCTAACAATACAGTTTCATTGTGGTTTGAGAGAGACATGACGTTAGTTTATTTAGTCTCGCTTTGAACTAGGTTCGATGTGCTTCATTTGTTTTAGTATTCATAGTTATTTCTCGCTTTCCAGAATAACCAGCTTATAAATGTGCATATTCTATGGAATTGCTAATGGCTGGAGCTATTTCTTCAAAAAAGGTGGCCACTTGTACATATGCGTTTGAACAACTTTGTCGTCTCGAATCTAAGTTTCTGACCTTCTAATGTTAGTTCTAGAAGTTTTCTGCTGGTTCTGGAAGTTCTTTGCTTTCTCGTTTTAGACCAGAACATTGGGCTATAAAACGCGTAATAAAAACATGTTCCGTTCACTGGCTGTACGGCGTTGTTGGGAAGTGGGCCAATCCGCGAGATATAGTCCGATGTGTCAACATGTGTCCGGTGTGTCAGATTGGGACATTGATTGTTCAGTTGTTCGATTCTAATTGGCGCTCATCATCTTTGTGTGCAACTTCCGCAATGGGGAATTTGCTGCCACCTTGTGGGATGCTTTCTGTCTTTTTATTATTATTTCTATTGCTGAGGATTTTCTCTACTTATTGTTAGAGAGAATTATAAGAACACGGAAGCAGCTACACATGTTTTTTTCTGTTTCGGATTCCAACTAACAATAAGCTTTCGATGTTGAGCAATGCGCATCAATACGTGCTTTCACAGAAAGTCTTCTTTTTACCAGCTTCTTCTATTTCAATGCCAAATGTTTGACAACAACTACTTGTTTGTTGTTTACATATCGGTTGTGTGCAGTACGATCAGAACCCGGGTAACTGACAAGGACAAGTTCACTGTTGTGAGGTCGTCTACAACGAGTTTTTGTTCAGTTTTGCGGCGCCGCCCAATATAAGAACCGCCTGGATGAGAACCCTAGAACAATGCTCGCTAATTTGATTATCCTTTGTTCGAGGGTTCTTATCCAGGCGGTTCTTATTCTTGGCGGTGCTAGTTTTGTGTTACTTGTTTCCATTATCTAATGGAAACAAAGCGTATTGTGTTCTGTAGTAAGCTTCTTCTGGATAATAAGGTCTCCTTTCTTCTTTATTGCGTATTATCTGTCGGTAGCACATGGACAGAGAGTGTCTCTAGTGTGAACAGCCGTCATTACTAGGTGCAGCGCTTCTATCACCGGTATGCTGCTTTTTATTGTCAATGAGAAGCCAATTTTGAAGCTCATTTTGTTGTTTATATTGCGTCCCTGTGGCTCCAGTGGGAGCCCCAGTTCATCGTTCTGCGGCTTTTGCAAGATTGTGGCTTGTGGTTGTTGTTTTTGGTAGTGCCGTTGCTTCTACCACTTTTGTGTAGCTTAGATGTAAGATTAGCGTTTTTGCTTTTGATTTGTCTAATTGTGTAATTTTTTCCACTATAGGATGGTTGTAATATTTACAAGAGTTCCTGCTTCTGGTCATTTCCTTGTTGCCACCTGTTACCTTCTGCTCGGATCTTTGGTTGACTGCATAATACACCTATACAATTATCCCTTTTAGATTGAAATTGTGCGTCACCCGCCAATTGTAGTTGATCATTATGCTATGTCATAGCTTCCGGCTGTGATTGCCTCTGGCTATGTCGCGTTCCATAATGGGTTCTGCCGCCGCTACTTTGAACCTGAACAAGTGGAGTTCGTGTTTTGCTGATTTATAAGTTCTGCACATGAGTAGAAAAGTAATGGTTGCGTATAATGCACGCAAGAAAATTGTCAACATACATCGACGTAACACGTTTCTGTATTTCGAAAACAAGGTAGCCCTTTATGGTAAGGTTCTATAATATAATAGAAGGGGGTGTCTATGGAAAATTTAGATTCACAAACGGGGTGCTGTTAAGGTTTTCTTAAACCGAGTATCTCGGTGTTATCAACAACGTTGTTGTAGAGATGTATGATTAGTTCTGCCTGAAATGTATATCTTATTAGTCTTTAGAACCGCGTTAATCTTCTTCAGCTTCTCTTTGGTCTTCTTGGCTTCTCCTCCTTGGTGTTTATCCTAATCCGTTCCCCTCAAATGAATCCCCTGCCATTCCGTATCCGATGTTCCGCGCCACCGAACACCCCGATTCCGTTCAGAATACGATGTCGTTCCTGTCGGGAGTCACTGTCGGCAACCAGAACGGAGAGAAACTCGATGCCGCCCAGGCGACGGAGGGAAAGGTCAGTGAGATGTGGTGTTAAAGTCGTGGTTTAGTGAGACAGGGATGGGATTGTCTTTGAGAAATACAAAAAAATGTTTTGATACCTTACCGTAAGAGTCTTTTGCGTTATTTCGTTATTAATCGTTCAAGCTGAGGTTAAGGAAAAGTTGGCTATACAAGAACAATAGACGGTTCGGTGAACAGTTTCAGAAATAAGTGCCCAAGTGATGTTTGCAGGTTGTTGCTCTCTACTTCTCCGCTATGTGGTGCGGGTCGTGCCGGCAGTTCCTGCCGAAACTCAAGGTGCGTAATCATAGTTATGCTTCCGTTGGAACCGACTGTCCCAGAGGAGGGGCAAAATATAGATTTACATTTGTAAAGGAGGGGTAGCGCACGTAAAAAGTATAAAATATTCAAATAGGAGGGGTAAAATAAACTTTTTTGCTCAAAAGGTGGGGTAAAAGTGGGCGCCGGCTCCGTGGAAGCGGTGGTATGTTCGTAATCGATCTTTGATCTCTTATCTGAAGGCATTCGGCCTTACGTCTGCCTTGTCCGTGAATATAATGTGTCTGGAACATTTGGTTACAAATGTGCTCGGCACCGTCATTTATGAAGCACAATGAGCTAGAGAATTGTGTGTCCTTTTTACAGACTATGCACACAAAGACACAAAAACTCATTCCTCTAGACACTGGACCTATGTTTTATTGTGGGAGCAACTCTTATGTTTTTGCCAATTCTTCCTGAAGAAGTTAGGATTACGGTATCTTGCAAATTCTGTGTTACAGTGTTTCTGTTACAGAAGTTCTTCGATGCCGTAAAAAAGGCTGGCAAGCCGTTGGAGATCATCCTCGTGTCGAGGGACAAGGCGGACGAGGATCTCGAGGAGTACTTCAAGGAGCACAACGGAGACTGGCTACATCTGTTCTTTGGCGATGAGAAGATCCAGTAGGTTATACTTGTTATACGTATTGCAAATATTCAAGATATATGGTCCTTTTTTGCCAGGATACCCATATTACATATTGTTACAGTACGTACTGTAATATAACTTTCATTTGAAGGATTCTTACTATATTTATTGTTGGATTCCTTTTTGAATTCATTTTTAACATTTCAACGGTAGAAGCACTGTGGTGTCTGATGCTTCAGCGAGCCTTTCATGCTTTGAAGAGACAGACATGTTTACATAGAAAAATGACACAGTCTGCCCATGATCCGTTACATATAGTGAAAATATAAACGGATTAACTTATAAAATAGATATATTGTCAAGCACTTATCTCTCTACAACAACGCATACTCTGATATGCTTTAAAAACCTGTCTACTATTAGTATACTTGACTCCGTTCTGTACAAATATACGACTGTCGCTTTATAACGATATCTTATTCTTAGCAAATACATAAATTTGTTAAATTATTCATAATTTTTCAGCCCTATGCTGTTTCCCAAGTTTTGAACCTGTTATGAGCTGTGAACAATTAGAATACGCTTACAAAACTGGCTATAAAGTTAACAAGGTTTATACAGAACGGAGTCAAGTATTCCAATAATAAATAGAGATGCATACCTAACAATAAGTTGATCAACCGTTGTCGATTGCAGGGAGTATCTGGCTCACTTCGAGGTTCCGACGATCCCGGCCCTCCGCGTGATCCGTCCGGATGGAACCGTGGCCGTGAAGGATGCCCGATTCGAGGTGCAGGATAAGGGAGCCGAGGATCCCGTCGCACTCTTCGACTCGTGGCAGGCCGCTGTCAACTCGAAATAACTTATTCTTTTATATTTTACATTCTATAAAAAGGGGCGGGGCTAAAGTGTTCGGAAAAAATGGTTTTGAAAACTTTGGTAATAGTATGCTACTATGCTAGTGTACTTATGCTCAGAGAAATTTCTCCGACCGTGTCTTCAACAGACATGGCCAACTTTTCGAATCCACTTTTTGGGAACATTTTACTCTCACCCTCTTCGATGATGTTATACCATATTGTCATATACTATTATTCCACATAGTAACAGTTGCTGCTGATTCTTTTATCGTACGCTCTCATTCTATGATCATCGGTGCCTCATTTTTAGGCGAAATACTGTGCTTAGTCGATTATTTTCTTTTGTCTCTGTGTGGTCTCCTATTTCGAGTATAAAGTTGTTTGGTTTTACGAAAATGTGCATGCTTATATCACAATTAGTATTATAAGGTTGAACATTCCTATATTTGAAGGCTGACAATGAGATGATGACGTAAATTTACCACTAAAAACCTCAATCATAGCCCCAGTTTTCAGAAAATTTGCCATTAGACAACTGTAGATTCCCATTAGTATTCCCTATCACCTAATAAAGATAGAATTCGAAATTCTTTTTGGTCTTCTGCATCCAATGTCAAACGTGAAACACGCCTTCATAAGCATAACGTAAGTTCGGGCTTATTTTGCGAGAACAAAGGGGTATGCACATTTTGGACCTCCAGAAGTTGCACAGTCTCAGCTTGGTGTGTCAAAACTATAGCCAAACGACTAAATGAAAATGAGAAACAAATGAAATTCTAGCAATAAACAAAAAACATTATCATTGTCAGAAAGGCTGCATAGTTTCACCGATCCTTCCAGGCCAACTTTGACCATCTGGAATCCTTGGGGAGTGGTCGGGAGTGAACTACAATGTTTTTTGTAGTTTCAAGCCTAAGCGAAGTCGTGTCAGGACCACCCATATTTTGATTCCCACCCGGCCCCATTTTTGAAAGGAAGATCATTCGAGGTGCTCGCGCTCGGCGGGAATGGTGACATCTCCCGCGTGTGTTGGAGGGATTCTTTTGCTCATTGTGATTTGAAGCTACCCCATAGAACCGCGGTCTCGGGGTAAGGCTAATGGCAAAGTCTCCCGTATGCACCGTCCTGACCTTCTCAGGACTACCCGCAAGGCGAAATGCCTTGAATACGGGAGACTTTGCCTATGCTGCCTTGCCCGTATTCAAGGCATTTCGCCTTGCGGGTAGTTTTCCTTGTTGTTGTTCTTACAATTAGGGTAGCTTGTTCATTTTCCATTATTACAACTCCCTTGTGTTCGTGTACAAACTATTAGAAAGTGAGAATTATTAAGAAGCAGCAATAATGTTTTATTAGAATAAGTTGAGAGGGGTATAATACACTAGACCATGAAAACCTGTGACTGCCGATGTTTTGCCTTTCTTGTACTACTATTCGTCATAAGTTTTCCTTGTCTATAGCCTATAGACTATAGGCAGAAATCATTGCAATAGCAAAAGTAAATCCCTTTAGCAATCATTTGTACAATCGGAAAAGAGAGTGTGCATTATTATAGGTGAATTATTTTGTCCGCAGACGAAAAGATATTTTCTGTTTCACTGACCATGCTGAGCTACCCTATACATGTTTGGTTCTATGGAGAGAGCTTTATCTTTGAGCAGGTTAAGTGTGTTTTGTCTTCGTTTTTGATCGCCTTGATCTCTGCCTTACATTGTTAGCCCATAATGACGAAGCAGTGGAACTTTCGCCAGTTTCATATAAGCATACGCATATCATATGCCGTTTGTTATAATGTGTGGAGCCCTGGTTGTAGCATGAGCATTAGGCATTGTAGACAGGCGGAAGCAACCTCCAGTGCTAGAATTTTGTTTAGGCATTAGAGCTCTCCCATCTCACTCTTTCCCATTGTTCCTTCTATTGTCTTAGATATATTGTGGCTTTCACCGTTTGGTTGTTTTCTGTTAATTCGCGTATGCCTTGCGGCAACGTAATGTTCATTCGAATTGGTGCTTTGGATGGTGCAGTCGG